>CM022665.1:16341475-16503975 GCA_012295275.1 Chrysomallon squamiferum
CAGTTTCAAAATATCTGGGCGCCACCATTTTTGTATACTCATGACGTCATCGCATACAAAACTCTAGTCTATTTAATAACCATTTATTATAACTGACTTCAAAATTTATTATTGCAAAGTTTTCTTAATATATATGTACACTGTTTCTTCTAAAGCCAGTAAACATATTCGAAAAAAAGAAGTAAAATGTAATGACGTCTTGAAAGTAATTAAAAAACTTTGCAATAAGATCTTAAAGATTATGGAAAGCGTTTGAATATCAGATTTGATATCATCTTCAAAAAACTAACATAACTTATTATGCCTGGTTTATACTGCAATAAATTTCGATGTCTGCTGTACGTGGGCATGTTTTTGTTTGTTTTTTGTTTTGTTTTTTCTCGCGTAGATAAAGATGAACGCGATATTGATGACAATGAATAGAATCTGGATTATGATGATAACGATGATGATGATAATGATAATTATAATAATGATGACTATATGATGATTGTAATGACAAATGTGTTGGCGATGATGATAATGATGGTTTTATTGGTTATGGTCACAATGAAGAAGATGCTGGCGATGAGGATGAAATTCATGATGATAATTATAATGATGTTGCCATTATGTTAACCATAGCTTTGTTGGTAATGATGATGATTACAAAGATCTTGATGGTGATGACGATAATAATTATATATATCAGGCTAAAAAAAATTTAAAAAAAAAAAAAAAGAAAAGAAAAGAAAAATTAGAATCGCTCAAATGTAAAACAAAATATATTAATTAAGTACATAAAAAAAAAATTCAAAGTATTCTTTGAAATAAGAAAATTACTCAGCTCGAGTATCAAAAACTGATTTCAGTGCATCACTGTCTACAGACAAGAGCACATAAAAGTGAATTCTTTTGAACTGTGCTAATAAAGCATATTCAAAAATATAAAGCACAGACATTGGCCATATATATGGTTGTTATATGCTTTAAAAAAAACCCACATAAATAAATAAAAAAGAAAGAAAGAAAATAGAGATTAAAAAGCTCGAATAAATAGCAAGATTAACTTTGCTACCATATTCTAAGTATTTACAAAATATTTTTAAAATATTAATAATAATAATAATAGCAATGGTAATAATGAGATGAAAAAGATGATGAATAAAAATAAAAATAATCGTTCTACATATTTCAATAATATCCAGTCGGTTTTCAAATCTTTTTCAGACATCCAAAATTCTTTTTTACGGACTTTAAGATTCGCATGGGTCGTTACTTGTGGGATTAGTGAAGCTGTGTTCTTTTTTTCCTAACATGGAATCAAATTGTGAATTATTTTTATGTTTACAAAATTTGCCTTTGCAGATGTAAGGTTTATCAGAATCACTGAAGGCTTGTACAACTGTAAATAGTATACTGTCTTCTTTTATGGTTTAAAATCGTTTTCGGGCCAAACATATAAATATATATATCGTCTGTATTTAATTAGTATTGTTGGAATCACAAATTGTTGGTATATGTGCAAACAGTTGAAAAATACTTTTTTTGGTGTTATGGATTTAGTTTTAAAATTATTTTCAGATTTAAAAAATTGGTCTTTACCATTCTGATATTATCTGGATACTTTACAGATGTGTACAAATGCGAAAAGTGCATTTTTTTTTCTTTAATTTTCTTGATTTTTAAAAAATCTAATATGGATTATATTTTGCAAATCAATTCCAGGCTTACAAAATTGGTCTCTATGGTCCTAAGATTGTCTGGATCATCGTAGGGTGGTACACGGACAACTGGTGGACGGAAGAATCCGAAGTGGACTGCACTGTCAATCAGATACTGGAGGTCATAGACGGGTACCTGGCCGTGGATCCAATACGAGTTAATCCCAAGCCTGATGTGACGATTTCGGGACAGACGGCTCAACAGGTGCAAGAAGCTTTCTTAAACAAAATCAACCATCAGGATCTGCCGGCGCTGAACAGTGGCCTGCAAGGATTCGACGCTATCTGGACAGTGGCTTTGGCGCTGAACAAAACAATGACAGATCTTAAAAATAATGGTAAATATATACATAAATTATTAGTACTGTTAAGTGAAACGAAAATGATCTGAGCTGATTCCAAAAAAACCAAAACTCACTTTTAGATAGTTTGAATGAAAGAAAATAAAATAAAATTAAATTAAAAATTTAATCAAACCTGAAATTTAGATTCATTGAATGTTGACGTCCACCAGATCATATTGTCGTTGTAATTGACAATAAGATAAAACGTAGATGTAATAGAAGATTTAAAAAAAAAAAAAAAAAATCGAAAAGAAAAGAAAAAGCAACCTAATTATTTGTGGAGTATATTATACATTATTTTCTTTCTATTTAGAAACGTGACAGAAAATCAGTATGTAGAGTGTATACGTTCTTTACATTATATAACATGAATGACAATAATATTATTTGTGGAGTATATACATTATTTTCTTTAAGTTTAGAAACGTGACAGAAAAACTTTTTGTAGACTCTATACGTTCTTTTCTTTATATCTCTGTCACGTAAAAGAAAGCCATCTGTAGAGTATACACGTTCTTTACATTTATGTAAACTGAATGACAGTAATATTATTTGTGTAGTATAATTATATATATATTATTTTCTTTACATTTAGAAAATGTGAAATAAAATTATTTGAAGAGTATATACATTCTTTTCTTTACATTCAGATAACGTTAAACAAACTTATTATTCGTACAGCATAATCTACAGATACTTTGCTATGTTTCAGGTTCGATGGGCCTAGAGGATTTCACCTATGATAACAAAGAAATGGGACAGTTACTTTATAACAACGCTTTGAAAACAGAATTTTCTGGAGTAAGAGGATGGATTTCTTTTGATGAAAACGGCGATCTGAATTCCATATATAGGATTGATAGATTTCAAGGTAGAATTTTATTCTTATTATAATCATTATCATCATCATAATCGTCTTTATCATCATCATCATCATCATCATCATTATATATTTATTTATCTCCCAGTGACTAAACAAAAGAAAAGTGGAACATTCACATAAATATACATACATACATACATACACACATATTCTCTCTCTCTCTCTCTCTCTCTCTCTCTCTCTCTCTCTCTCTCTCTCTCTCTCTCTCTCTCTCTCTCTCTCTCTCTCTCTTATTCTCATTTTTGTTTTTGTTTTTAATTTTTTGATAGACGGACGAAAACAGATGGTTGGACTGTACTACCCCAAACATAACGCCGAACAAACGATAGACTGGATTCCTGAAACTCCAATTAAATGGAAAGGTACTTTCAATATATTATCCAGTTTAAGGAAATTTTACAATTAATACACCTATTTTTGAACACCAAATACATAAGATGTATCCATTTCAAAATATTTTATCATACACTAGCAGAAAATATATATATACTGTGTACATTTGTAAAAGTTCATAATTAGGAATTGTCTTCTTACAGTTATAAAACAGGTAAGAATTTTAGACTCAACACATTTGTAAGTATATATGTATGTATATATGTGTGTATGTGTGTGTGTGTTTATATATATATCTTTGGGACGGAACCATGTTTACTTCGATAAATTATTTGTTATATATATATACATCTCTCTCTCTCTCTCTCTCTCTCTCTCTCTCTCTCTCTCTCTCTCTCTCTTTCTCTCTAAATACACACACACACACACACACACACACACACACACACACACACAGAGACATACAGGAAATGTGAGAGAACAAAAACAGCGACGACCAGATACACAGACACACAAAACAGACAAACAGGAAACTAACAGCGACTGTGACACGTTGATATATAAGAAAAAGGAAAATACAACAGTGCATTTTAGTTCTCCCATAACTGTCGGTGTAAAATAATCTGACGTGCGCCATTCGTACCAGATGGAAATCACGACAGAAAAACATTTAAATAATTTACAGTCCAATACTTTCATACAACAGAAACAGATAATACCGTTCTTTGTTATCAACCTTCAGTTAACCAGTACATTAGATCATAATTAAAACATTTAAACCCAACTATCGTCGATAATGACTAATCGATTATCGACTCTAGACGATATTATGTTCCAGTACATAACGCATGTTGTTGGGTGTGGGGTTTTCCTTTTGCTCTTTTTGTTGCCTCGTTTTAATTGTGTTTTCGAATTATTTTAAAATTATTTCATTATTATTTTTAATTTGTTTTTATTTATTTAATTAATTTATTTATTTATTTTATTTTATTTTAATTATTTATTTATTTTTATATTTTTTTGTTTCACTCTCGTCTGTAAATAGAAACTTTCAATAATTTCTAGTTCATAATTATATTTACTTTGACTCCATCACTTATTTAAACATATAAATAAACATACAAACAAACAAACAAGCAAGCAAGCAAACAAACATAAATAAATAAATAAATAAATAAATAAATAAACGATTTCTTAAAAATATATAGTTTGTAAATTATTATATATTCATCAAGAGTTTATCAGTTATTGGACCATGAAGTTTTATACTACTACATTAACAGTCACAACTACGACCACAATTACAATAATTCCTGCTGCAACTGTTACTACTGTTACTACTACTACTACATTGTCTCTATACTTCTGTATCCATTTTCATCATCATCATCAACATCATCATTAGTAGTAGTTGTAGTAATAGTAGTACCACTGCTACTATTACTACTACTACTGCTTCTACTACTACTGCTGCTACTACTACTACTATTATTACTACAACTACCTTTGCTGTTACTACTACTGCCACTAATGTACTACCACTGCGACTGCTACTACTGCTACTATTACTACTACTACTACTACTAGTATTCTTCTTCTTCTTTATCTTCTTCCCCTTCTTCTTTATATTTTTCTTCGTCCTCCTTTTTTTCTTCTTCTTCATCATCATCGTCATCATCTTCTTCTTCGTCTTCTTCTTCTTCTTCTTCTTATTATTATTATATCTGCTGTCGATGAAGATGATGATTATGTTGATGTTGATGCTTTACCACTAATACCATTTTTTTTTTTTTTTTTTTTTAAATACAGGTGGCCAAATCCCTAAGGATTCTGTGACGAGAGTTGAAGTGACGTTGCGACTGAGTCCATCTCTTTACACTGCTATTTGCATTATCTCCGGACTTGGCGTGTTTCTAACGGGCGTCTTCTTAGCATTCAACATAGGATTTAGAAAAACCAAGTTAGTTAGTTCATAAATGATTGATTATTGGTTCAGTTAATTAATACAGGAAAAATAAAATAAAAAATAGATATGTTTATAACAGTGCAGTAAACAAGTGTGAATAAAAAAATAAAAAAATGAAAGATAGATGCTGAATCATTAATCTGAAATTTAAATCAAAGCGTAGAAAGTTTCTCGGCGTCGTAATACATAATAATATGCACACGCACATACACACACACACACACACATGTATGCATGCATACTTAGGATATACATACATACGTATATATATATATATACACACACACATACATATACATATATATATATACATACATACGAACATATATATATATAGGTACATATATACATACGTACATGTATGTAAGTAGTTTGTAAGATTATCATCCTTGTGGTTGTAACGATTTTCTTTCTTTCTTTTATTATTAATTAATTAATTAATTTATTTATTTATTTATTTATTTTCTTGTTTTCAGAATCGTCAAGATGTCGTCACCTAATCTGAACAACGTCACACTGGTGGGCTGTCTTGTTCTGTACTCAACGGTTTTCCTCGAGACCACAGACCCACATTCCGTCGTCCTTTTCTGTGAGGTGATTATTATTATTATTGTCATTATCATCATCATCACCATCATCGTTGTTGTTATTATTATTATGATTGTCATCATCGTCGTCGTCGTTGTTGTTGTCATTACTATTGTTGTTGTTGTCGTTACAATACTGGTATTGTTTTATTGTTGTGGTTATTATTATTATTATTATAGCAGCAGTAGCAGTGGAAGTGTAAAAGTAATAATAGTTAAAAGAATAGTAGCCGTACTAGTAGAAGTAGTAATTATAGTAACGACGGTAATGTTAGTAGCAGTTGTAGTAGTAGTATAGTAGCAGTAGTAGCAGTCGTAGTAGTAGTAACAGTAGCAGTAGCAGTAGTAGTATTATAATACAGTAGTAATAGTAGTAGTGGTAGTAGTAATAGTAGTAACAATAAGAGTAGTAGAAGTTGCAATAGTCATAATAATCGTAGTAGTAGCTGTAGTAGTAGTAGTAGTAGAAGTTGTAGTAGTCCTAGTAGTCGTAGCAATAGTAGTAGTAGCATAGGAGTAACAGCAGCAGTAGTTGTAATAGTAGTAGTAGTAAGAGTAGAAGTAGTAAAAGAAGATACAACATGTTTAACGATACCTCAGCACAGAAATTAAATTAGCCACTGGATAAAAAAAAAAAAAAAAAAAAAAAAAAAAAGAAGACGAAGAAGAAGAAAAAAAAACAGTACATGTAGAAGTAATAAATGCAAAAAAACTTTAATTTTAACTTTAGCATCATCACTGTTAGTCTTGGCACAATGGTATTAATAATAACTGAGACAGAAGAGGTGTAACTGGTTTTGATTACAAGAAAAATATAGTAGAAACAGTAACAATTGGTTTTCTGATAGTGGTAATTATGATTGGCATGATGGTTCTCATGATGGCTGTAAGAAAGGTGACGTTGATCTCAAAGACAAATATTTAAGATTTTTTTTTTTCTCCGTTTGTCATTGCTAAACAGGACACGTAGAACCTGTGTCTGATTGTTGCTGCTGTTTTTGTCAAATGATCACGTTCAGAGGATCTGCCTATTAAAATCGCCAATAGTTACAAATTAACTTTATTGAAATGTTGCCATTATCATCCGTAATCGCAGAGAAAAACAAATAATTTTCATTCTCGTAATAACAGCTTTTTGGCAGTTTTATAGATTTATAGAAATATTAAGAGATTTGGGGGAAAATGTTGATGAACAAACTTAATGAAGAAAAAAAACAAAAAAACATAATTTAAAAAAATAATATCTTAGTTTACTGACAAGGAAGAATTGTGAGTCGTTCAGAAAAAGTATGATACGCTTTTTTCTAGAGATTTATGAAACTTGAATATTCAATAAATGCGAAATATAACTTCAAAAAATTATGCAATTTTATTTGTTCTATGATGGTTCAAAATTTAATTTGTTTGTTATTCAGGACTTCAAAATAAAAGAAATAACTGGTTAATGTCTTAAGATATAAGCTTTATCCTCAACACAGCCTCGCTAAGTAGTGCCATTATAGCCTTCACCTTAAGACTCTAACTAGCTATTCCTTAAACACACACACGGACACACACAAATGCACACACACACACACACACACACACACACACACACACACACACACACACATCAGCACATATGCAGATATATACAGATTAAGAATACTGTGACAGTATCTTTAAATATAAGTTTTCACCGTTCATGAACATTAGACAGACAACAAAAAGACAGACAGCATAAATGAGAGGCAGAAATGATTTTTTTCTCTTGCTTTTCAGACTAAAATCGTCGCAATAGCTGTTGGATTTTCTTTGTCGTTTGGTGCTTTATTTGCTAAAACGTGGCGAGTCTACGTTATATTCACAAACGGTGCAAAACAAAAGAAGGTATGTTGACGTTAGAAGATATTTTATAAATATTAATGTTAAGATCAACGTAGAAATAAGATATTCAAAAGTAATAATAATAATAATAATAATAATAATAATAATAACAGTAATTTCTTTAAATATATTTGTGTGTATGTGTGTGTGTGTGTGTGTGTACTGCAATTGTTATGAATAGAAATAATGTTTCGACGAAGCAGCACAAACAACAACAACAACAATAAACAAAATGATGCTGATGATGAAGGTAATGACAATGATAAAAATGATGATGATAAAATAATAATAATAATAATAATAATAATAATAATAATATTTAAGTTTTCATTTTTTTCTTCTTCTTCTTTTTTTTTTTTTTTTTTTTTTTTTAATATTCTTTCCATTCATAAAGATATTCAGTAACATGAATTTGCTGATAAAGTTTTTATCAGATGTTTATTTTTTTCAGGTTGTTAAAGATATACAGTTACTGATGATGGTCTTTGCACTTGTTACCGTAAACATAGGTATTATTATCATCTGGTTCATTATCGACCCATTACAAGTGGTTATCCAAAAACTCCCACCCGAAGTAAGTCGACATTATCAATATCTTTCCTTTAATTAAATGACTGAGAATAAAACCTATTTGTGCAGAAGAAAATTAAGCTAATCATTTATTTGATTTCTAATTAGGTAATGTTAGCTGTAATGAACTAAGTACAAATGTCAAATTTGCTTCATGTAAAATATTTGAATTTAAGCAAATAAGTTTCCTTTAAATATGTTATTAAGTACACACATATAAACACGTACAAAAATATAAACATATTCCAAAAAAATAATACATAAGTAGAATTAATTAAATATTCCCACTATATAAATTAAATTACGTCTCGATTTTCCGAACTCTAACTGATACCTCTACCTGCTATTTTCAGTCCAGACAAAAACTAAAAAAAGCAAATATCGAATTCGTAATTTTTACTGAACCATCCTTCTTGAGTAATTAAAGAAAACAATTAATCGATTTAATGGGACATTTACTCGTCAGCTCGTATGATGACGTATGTACTCTTAAAAAATTAATTATGTGTTAGAATTTATTTTCTTAAAGACGTGTTAGATCTTTATTCTCGTTGTTTGTAAATCCTGAAATAAAACGATTCGTTTGTTTATCTTCGCTAAGCAGACTGCAGTCGTTTCCATCATAATTCTGTTAGCAATATAAATAATTGCATAACGAGACAAACCCAATCAGAGCTGTGGGAACTGAAAGTGGAACTCGTTAGTAATTAGTGATTATATTTTTATCAAGTAAATAAGTTAGTAAAAACTAGATACAGTGAACAGATATCAAGAAAAATAACTGTATGGAATATCCTTAAAACGGATGAATAGTCGACGAAGACTGTGAGGAAACGAGTAAAATTAAATAAATAAAAATTAAATAAATAAATAAAATATTATTATTATTATTATTATTATTATTATTATTATTATTATTATTATTAAATAAAACAAACAAACCCCCCTCCAAAAAAAAAATTAATAATAAAGAAGAAGAAAATGTATCGACATAATAATAACTAACAGACATCTGATTAAATGATTTTTAATATATCCGAATAAATATGCTGAGTTGACATATTTACCTGAATGTTTTGTTTAACTGTCTGACTATGCATAATCATTATTAATTTACGCGTGTCTTCATGCTTGTTCATATTTTTGCACACATATACTGATCTATGAACGTCTGGTTGTGTTTAGGCTACTATGATTCTTATCTGGCATGTGTATAATATAGCATGTCTGTGCATTTTATAAAGTGGGTGAAGTAATTAAAATATTTAAAAATATACATCATTTGTATCTCTTTTGATTACCGTTTGATTACTACTACTACTATTATTTATAAGATACATATCATTATGAATATTATTGTTATTATTAGTAATGGAAGTATATGTAGTAATAATTGTAGCAACTGTAATAATAGCAGAATACTAAAAGTGGTAATAGATGTAGTAGTAGTAGTAGTAGTAATATTACAAATAATATTTGTTGCAAGCAGCAGCTGCAGTCTGCAGTAAAGGCAGTAGTAGTTGTAGTAGTAGAATAGTAGTTGTAGTAGTAGCAGCAGCAGCAGTAGCAGTTGTAATAGTTGTAGCAGTAGTAGTTGTAGTAGTAGTTGCCGTAATAGTAATACTAGAAACAGTTTTAGACATTATTATTGATGTTATTGTTGTTTTTACTGCTATTGTTAATGTTATTATTGTTGTTGTTGTTGTTGCTATGTTGTAATTAATCTATCCTAATGGGTTCTTTTACAACAGATCAACACCGTGGATGACATTGAAATTCATGAGCAAATAGAAAATTGTGAATCGCCAGTACAGATATATTTCATGGGTATTCTGTTCGGTGTGCAAGGAATCATACTTCTCTTTGGAGTGTTTCTGTCACTGCAAACAAGAAAGGTAGATTAACCGTTAATGGCTATGTGTAACTGTTTATTATAACTGGTAATATATTGGATTGAGGAATAAGTCATTGCGGTTCATAACTGATTCAAATTTATTGCAGAGGCATCGAAAAACTTGTTGACCGTTGGGAAAAAGTGGTAAATTACAACGGAGAATACATTACTGATTAAATTACACCTTGTTATCAGTTAAGCTTAAGTTTTCTTCTATGTAATGATTAAATTTAATTTAACCGCAACCCAATTCCTCAACCCAATAGTTGTTTTGTTAGTTAGTTGTTGTTTTTTTGTTGGGTTTAATGTTGGTTTGTTGTTGTGGGCGTGTGGGTGTTGCTTTGTTGTTTTTTTTTTTTTTTTTTCTGTTATCTGTTGGGGGTTTTTGTTGGGGTTTTTGTTTGTTGTTTTTTCGTGGTGTTTTTCCAATTCAAATATTATATCTGACATTTTCTTATGTTAAAAGGGTTTTATGTCTTTCATCTGTAACTCACACCCACATACTCACATACACACATATATACACACACAGTTACATAAACACACTCAGACACAGAAACATATACACACGCACACACACACACACACACACACACACTGTGTCTCTTACTTTCGCATTTTGTCTACATAATTATACACATCTATGTAAAAACTTTCAGGTAAAAGTGGATGGTCTCAATGATTCTAAACTGATTGGTGTATGCATCTACAATGTCGTTGTCCTCAGCTTCCTCGGAGTAATGGTTTCCTTGACATTGAAGTCAAATATTGACCTCAACTACGGCATCCTCTCCTGCATCATCATAGTTGCGACGACCGTTACGCAGTGTCTTATCATTATCCCAAAGGTAAAATATACAACTCTGAAAGGATACGATTATATAAAGTAAATATTTGTTTCACGACACTCCAAGACTTTTTTTTATATATTATGAACAATGTATCTGTGAAACTTAAGGCTAATAGCATATATTCTAAATTAAGTATTAAACGTTACTGAGAGAGTGAAAACCAGTTGACATAATTCAAACCATCAGATAATTCATTATTTCATACGGCCGCTGTTACTGGAAAGAACAGTGAATAATAATAATAATAAGAAGAAGAAGAAGAAGAACAAGAACAAGAAGAACAAGAAGAAGAAGAAGAACAACAACAACAATCATAATAATAATTAATAAGAATAATGATGATAAAAATAATATTTGTTTTCTTCAAATAATAAATTAAGCAAACAGTTTAATCGAAATTTTATAATTGGATATAAATACTGAATACAAAGCAGTAGGAATTCTTTAATTATTGTTGTATTTTTTATTATTACTATTATTCTTTTTTATTTTTATTTTTTTTTTTTTTTTTTTTTTATTTATTATTATTATTATTATTTTTTTTTTTTTTTTTTTTTTTTTGAGAGGGGGTCTTTCTTTCTTCTTAATTGTTATTTTTAAGTATAATTATTACTGTTATTATTGTTGTTGGTTATAGTCCTTATCGTCATATAATATTTTATTTAAATTTATTTATTTCAGATAAAAGGTCACTTAAACAATAACTCTCAGGTTGCAGAAGCCGAGGCCACAGTAAGGACAGTGACAGCCATCACGCGAGCAGACACGGCGGCTTAGGATGACCACTGGTCACTGCTAGACCAATATAGTCCATTATGCGTATCTCACTTAGTAAAGAAAACTTACTAAAGAAATTGCTGTGAAGTAGACCAGTTGTAATTGTCGTCCTACCGTTACCGATTTTCTTAAATGGGCCGAGATGAATTACTCTAAACAAACTGTTGTCTAACGTGGGCGGAAGAGAATTATTTTGCACAGACTGTTGTCTAATATAGGCGGAGGTCAACTATTTCGCACAAACTATTGTCTAACTTGGGCAGAGATGAATTACTTTACACAAAGTATTGTCTAACATGGGCGGAGATGAATTATTTTACACAAATTGTTGTTTAACATGGGCCGAAATGAATTATTTTACACAAAGTGATGTTGACATTGGCGAAAGTGATTTATTTTTCACGAACTTTTTTAGCATGGGCGGAGATAAATTATTTTACACAAATTGTTGTCTAACATGGCCCGAGGTGAATTATTTTACACAAATTGTTGTCTAACATGGGCGGAGATGAATTATTTTACACAAACTTGTTTAACATGGGCGGAGGTAAATTATTTTACACAAATTGTTGTCTAACATGGCCCGAGATGAATTATTTAACACAAATTGTTATCTAACTTGAGAGGAGATGAATTATTTTACACAGATGTGTTTAACATGGGCGGAGATGGATTATTTTATTCAGTCTGTTGTCTAACATGAGAGGAAATTAATAATTTTACACAAATTGTTGTCTAACACAGCATTAATATAACGGGTCCAGGACCATCCAGAACAGACAGTTTTACAAATACAATGTTGTTAAACCAGTGTTTACCAGTGAAAAGGTTTGTTGTGTCAGCATCATGACGCCTCAGAAGTAATTACAACTGTATGAAGTATTTTCGGTTTGTTTGGGGAAATGGGTGTCAGAAGTAATGACTAACAAGATGTACAGATGATCAAAAATAAAACTGCTCCATAAGAGTCTAATATACATATAGTTAGAGAGTGTCATGTGCGTGTGCAATTTACTATAAACTAAAAACAAAATTTAGGCGATACCGAACCATTTATCAGGCTTCGAAAAATCCAGTAAATACAGAAAGACGTCTTTTAAAAAAAGTTGTTTTTGAATTATGCCCCCTTTGTTTTAGTTTCAAGTAAAAGTGTTGCTGTGTACAGGTGATTCTCTCACAGTAAGTTATTATTTTTTTCAATTTACTCTATTTCCATTTATTATCATCATGTTTAAAAGACTAGCATTAATTTAACTTGCTAGAGAAAGGTGTATTCTACACAGATATTTTAACAATTGAAGTGAATTAATGAAGATCAAACAGACTCTATTTTAGAAGTGTTTTAAATTTTATTGTTTATATTATATTTAAGTAAAGATTTAGCCTGTACCCAGAAATCCGGACCATCTCCGGTGCCCAGCTTGTCGGATAAATGGTTCGGTACCTTTATAAAATATTATCTTTTTACAAATTGCTGGAACTATATACAGTATGGTATTTTTTTTTTTTTTTTTTTTTTTTTGTTATTAATAAAAGTTAATATTTTATTTTTATTTGTGTTTTTAATTCTGAAATGTTTATAGGTGTATCTATAAATTAATACTGTACACATTGCACTGCAATGTCGTCCTTTGTGGCTGGTTACTTGTTCCATATTGGTAACACTGTGTACAATAGAATTTTTGTATCTTTAACCATACATCAATAAAGCATAAAAAGCAGCAATAAAAACCATGTGTATGTATGTGTCTCTCTGTGCATGTGCAAATATGCCGTAACTTTATGATGTGCCAAACACATGATAGCAAGTATATATGTGTGTGTGTGTGTTTGTGTGTGTACGTGCGTGCGAACACGACCACTTTTTTCCAACGTATATGTTTCAAGAGTGGATTATTAACCTAATGCATATACCATAGACAGGTATTGAATTGTTCATGGTGTACTATTCAATGATCGATATTAAAATACCATAAACAAACACAAATGATGAAATGTATTGATAATGCATTGAGACGTAAAATCAGAGGTACACACAATAAAAACAAGTACGTATGTGAGAAAATGTAGTCAAATGAAATGTGTTCGAAACTGGTTTGCGAATGTCTAGCATCAAAGTCACACATCTCCAGTACCTGGTGTAATTTTCCAAATGCAGCTCCTCTGGGTCTCCATATTCACGTCCTGCCATCAGTCCCGTTAAACAGGCATCGGATCAGTGAATGTGTTTATGTTCCATGCTACTCTACACAAGAAGGTTCTGTTTGTGACTTGGAGTCAGCAGAGGTTTGGCGATAGGTTGCCGTGATCTGATTCCAGCAGCATGGAGCCTTCCATTGACAGTGCTTGTATTGTAAATATCTGATCGTATGGCCTCCACAGTTATCGGAGGATGGTTGCGTTGCAGAAGGGTGATTGTCTTGCAAATCGATCTAAAGCACGGTTTTCTATATTACTGTTTTTATAGGTTGACCTGGCTAGACTGCTTCTTGTCCTGACCTATCGCTGCCTGTTTCCGTACAAATCTGCTAACAACAGGATTGTTGATATTAAGACTAGAAGCAATCGTCTTGCACAAGTTTTCATCCCTATAATTTGCTTTTTCTGATTCTCTTTCATTCTGGTTCTAGTCATATTCGATTTATTACTGCTACTAATATCTGCAAGAAACAAAACTGACGCCAAGCTGACTTTCTGTGATTGTGATGTTTGCATGTATCAGTAATATTAAAGTTAATTCAGATATCAGTACAGATGTTAGCACTAAACGAGCTGAACACACACATTTCACCGAGAACATGTTTTTTCTGTAATGAAATATTACATCAGTTGTTTTTTTCAGATTGAATTAGGTAGTGCTTAACTTTGGCTGAGATGTGTGTGTGTAAATTTGTGTTTGTGTGTGTGTGACAGTTTATAGTTTATCTTTTTCTGTCTTTTAAATCATACATACATACGTACAAATACAAATGCATGCAATCGTACCTACATACAGACATACATGCATAGATACATTAGGTGTCTATGTGTGTCTATGCGTGAATACTTTTATGTGTTTTTAGTGTGTATATGAGTATGTTTGTTTGTTTGTTTGTTTATGTGTATGTGTGTATCACCATGACAAGTCTGGCGTGGAAGATACCTTAACCGTTTGGCACGTGACAAAACTTCAAAGATCCTCAAGACGAGTTTAAACGAAGTGCCATATTTCTGTATCTACTAAATAACATAAAATTTATTTATATGAAATATATATATTAGTCTATATTCTGTGAATAAAAATACGTATAAACAAGAAAGACAAAATAAAGATAATTACCACTACAAGAGAAACGAGAAAGCCCTGAGTACGTCATTCCGGCAATCGGACATTGTCGTAAAACGTTTCGTTTTCGTCGTCATTCCTCTGTCCTGTCCACCGCCACTTTTTCTCTTATTAAAATGGCGTCGGCTGAGTAAAGATACCCAGTCCAGGAGACATGTTTTCTCCGATCAAGTTGTAATATGAGTTGCGTTGTTTAATGAAAGAAAGGAATCTCTGTTAATTAAATACAGCTTTAAAACAGCCAATTAACTTCTGCATGCAGCTTGCTATTCAATAATTTTATAACCATTTAATACTGAACTAAAATATATATATATATATATAAGGTTATTCTGTTCTACGGCTTTGTATTTATATTTTATACAAAATTTAGCAGTCATTTCGCTTTAAATATACGTAAGAAAATCATTGTTTTAGAAATATTATTTAGGTCCCGAAGTGTAAAATAAGAACACAGGAAAATAAAGGTGAATAATGTGATTCATTAAAATAAGGTTTAATGTGTGTGTGGGGGGGGAATAATAATAATAATAATAATTAGAACAACAACAATAAACAACAACAACAACAAAACAAATAACACAGATAAATGGTTAACTGAAATTAATTAAATTGAACAAGGTTAATTAAAGCTTAAAATACACTTCAATAAAAGTTTAAAAATATAATTATTTATTTCAAACATGAAACCAAAAATACAAAGAAGACAAAAAAGAGGAAAATCGTTGAACCATTTGAATTTAAACTGGTTAAAGAAACTCATTATAAAAGTATCTCAATAAAAGAGTTAAAAATATGGTTTATTTCAAATGTCAAGAAAAAATACAAATAAAATAAACAAAAGAAAAATTGGTGACTGAATTTAATTAAATTAAAACATGAAACAAAGCTGTTAAAAAATACACTGCAATAAAATAGTTAAAAATATAAAAACAAATATAACTGTGTAAAATCATCCATCTTTGTCATTTATTTATGTTATTTTCTTTAAAATACTAAAACGTGATAACACAGAAAACTAATATATTAATAAAAACAAAAAAATTAATTTGCATTCTTTGTATGTTTGTGTATATGTTTCTGTGTGTGTGTGTGTGTGTGTGTGTGTGTGTGTGTGTGTGTGTGTGTGTTTCTATATGTTTGTTAGTTTGTGTATGTTTGTATAATTGTTTTTATATGTTTGTGTACATTTTGTGTTTGTGTGTTTGTATATGTTTTGGAGCATCTTTGTGTTTGTAGATGTGTTTGTACATAATTGTAAGTCTATTAGTATATGTTTGTTACATGTCTGTATGTTTATTTGTATACGTTTGTATGTGCTTGAACATATCTATCTGTTCCAATGACAGACAAAAGTTTGTGTGAAATAAATTATGTATTGAAAAATCAGGTGCAATAAAAGAAATAATCCTAAAGATGCAATAATGAAACAGACATATACACACACTCATAATTAGCATCATAATTAACATCAGAATTAATATAAAAGTTAATACACTTTAAAATCAGTGTAAAGAGCTGACTAAAATATATATATATATATATTTTTTTTTTTAAATACCTAAGAAAAATATATATGTATTTCTTATAGGTATTTCATTAACAGTACAGTTTTAAGATAGAGGAAACTAAATCATCACAGTATCTTATTATACAGAACACACAAAATAAATGTAATATTATTTTAATTAAAAATAAAATAATTATCTACCTCCTGTAATGAATATCGATTATATTCAGGATTAATAGATGTATGAACGCAATAGATGCACATTAGATTGGTTTGTATGATAATTATGAATATTTTTATTTTACACAAAATTAACTGTACTTATAAATGATGACAATCAGTGTTTAGCTACCCGTACTCTTTTCAGCATGTATCAAGCGTTTTCTTTTAGGCCATGCTTTAATTCATTCCTTTTATTATTGTTAAAGGTGCATTATTGTATATCATCATCATTACCATCATCATCACCATTATCTTAAATATTCTTGTCTATATGTATGTATAAAATATTAGCTTAATATACTAATATGCTTTAAATAAAGTTAGATTGATATTAATATTCTGTAAACGAAACAAATATTTCAGTTTAAAGAGACAAACCCAATCAGAGCTGTGGGAACTGAAAGTGGAACTCGTTAGTAATTAGTGATTATATTTTTATCAAGTAAATAAGTTAGTAAAAACTAGATACAGTGAACAGATATCAAGAAAAATAAATGTGTTTTAGTAACGTACAAACTGTGTATTAACAGTTTTAATATTATACTGATTATTAAATTAGGGTAATATAAATTAATCTAATATTCGTTTAATAGTTTTCATATTAAACATTGCAGGCATTGATTATTAAATTAGGGTAATATTAATGAGTTTAATATTCGTTTAAACATTTTAATATTACACAATGAAGGCAATGGTTATTAAATTAGAATATTATAAATAACTTTACTGATGGTATTATATTTGCAAATGAATGCTATTTCCCTCTCAGACAAAATGTATTCATTGTTTAATCCTATATTTTTGCATTTTTGTTTCTCATTTGTGATACTTGTAATATTAAAGTGAATATTGTGCTTTGTATCAGAGTCTTATGAACTAAGCACTGCAGTTTAAACATTATTATTATTATGCAAGAAAAACAATCTAACTTCTGTTTTCACTGAACGTTTACCTATAATGTTAATATTTTAAACGTTCTCTCTGCCATCTCTACTTCTAATTCTAAGCTAATGTTATAAACTTTCTCTCAACTATTTCTACTTATAATTTTAGGTTAATGTTTTAAACTTTCTCTCAACCATTTCTAATTATAATTTTAAGCTAATGTTATAAACTTTCTCTGAACTATTTCTACTTATAATTTTAGGTTAATGTTTTAAACTTTCTCTCAACCATTTCTATTTATAATTCTAAGTTAATGTTTTAAATTTTCTCTCTAGGATGAGTTCAAAAACAAATCATCTCGCAGTGAACGTCCATATCTCTGGTTACCGCTTCTTAAGAAGGAATACGTAAATATTTTTCAATAAGATCTTTTCTTTGGATATTACAAAGAATGGAGCTTAGCACATTTCCTGGAAAAGAGAAAGAAGAAAATACACATAAATAAATGTAACTTACATGTATATGTCTGTGTGTGTGTGTGTGTGTGTGTGTGTGTGTGTGTGTGTGTGTGTGTGTGTGTGTGTGTGTGTATTTTTACAATTAACATTAAAATTTTACATTAAATAATAATTCCTTTCAACTCACTATATTACTTGAACATGTACATAGATACAGACATATACTATTTCATGATCTATATATACATTCAGTTAACAAAATGAAATACCTATTGTTTCTGGTGTTCGCCGACTTTGTATTTCTCGCTTAAAGGCAATCTCAATCAGACTAGTGTTTCCTTTACTTAGCATTTCCTTTTCTATAGTGTTCAGTTTGAGACTCTGACGTAACTTCTCACATTCGTCAGGCTTTAATTCTTTTGACATAGCATGCAGCATCTGCAGCAGGATTGGATCCAGCAATAATTGCGTGTCTGTGTCGATTCCTTAAACAAAATATTTTCATTGACAATAAATTAAACATTACATTAGGTAAAATCCAATAAATGGATACTTTATTATATAATAAAGAAAGACAGTGAGTTAGCTTTGCTTTTAAGAATATCTCTTGTGTCATAATCTCTGAAGATCTGTAAATTTTTAGGTTTTATCTTTTCCTCAAATATTATAACCTGTTCATCTGTCAGTCGCTTTGTTTTTATGCCTGTTTGTGTTAACACACACACTCTCTCTCTCTCTCTCTCTCTCTCTCTCTCTCTCTCTCTCTCTCTCTCTCTCTCTCTCTCTCTCTCTCTCTCTCTCTCTCTCTCTCTCTCTCTCTCTCTCTCTCGCTCTCTCTCTCTATTTATCAGTCATTCTTTGTCTGGTTCTCTCTTTCTATCTGCCCGCTCTCTATAGATGTGTATGTATGTGTGTTCATATGCAAGTATACATTTGTGAATTTGCACGTATTTATAAAAAAAATATTTTATTCAAACCTGGTACCATCTCTTTTTTAGGTAAACTGAAGCTAAGTTGGACTGTCGAAAGCAGTCGAGCCTGTTCGTTTTTATTCAAAAAGTCATGAAGTATATTTGATGACATTCCTGTTACCAGTGTATTTGCTTTTAACATGACATTTTCCAGTTGCAGAATATCCGCTCTGCTTTCCAGTGACACGATTATATCTTTCATTTGTTGTAATGTAAATACTAACTTACATTTTTCTTGCAAGGCAGACAAAGTGGATGTAACATCCAGAAGATTTGACAATACCTCCATGTCCATTTTTTTTTCTTTAGCTTTGGCAAGCAGAGTCATGTATAGTGTTAGGCAACTTTGTATTTTTAAAGAAGGTATATGTTTTTCATTTTGTCCGTTTCTGACCAAATCCTCTGATATGTTTAAACGGTCGATTGCATCCAGAGCCTTGTGAAACATTTTTTTATACATGTTCACCTCTTGCGTCCTTTCCTCGAGATTCTGGCTGATGACGCTTCCTATGAAGTCAGGCCCACTCTCCACTTTCTCCAGTTTTAGTAAGTTTTCAGCCTGACTTTCTAAAGCTTCTTTTAATTTCTGTTCTTTGCAAATCATTTCCTTAAGATATTCTTGCATTGCATTTTCTTTTGTGATTGCGGAATGTCTTCTGCACTTTTTTCTGTGAAAGCAAAAATACAAATCATAAACAGATACCTGAAGACGTGTCCTGAAATTTAAACGCCGGTTAAAATAGTAAAAATTAAATGACTAATTAGCATTCAAATATTTAGCTTCAGAGCACGAATATTAACCACATTTTAAAAGCATATTATAACACGTGTATGGCAAAACACTTATTATATGATTAAGAAATAAAGTGAATTAGATTTGTTTCTAAGAATATCTTTTTATCTCTAAGGATCCATAAGTACTTCATTTTGCTAAATATTTTGGATTTTGTCTTTTCGTGAAAAGGTTTTACAATGCAGTAACATAATTAATCTGTCTGATAATCGTTTGAAATTTTCTGTATGCTTCAAACCTTTGAAAACAAGATTATCTTGTATTATTTCCACGACCAGTCCGAATTCTTCAACATAGTCTTTATGATGTTCTGCGAAACTGATGAAAGTTTCAATACTCTTCTCAGGTACCATGAACGTCAGTAGAATGCTGTTGGAGGGTTGTATCCCATCCAGTATGACATACTTCTCAGGGACGCACAGTGTAAAAGATACACGTTTTCTCAGTTCTTCCAGCTGTTTTCTTTTCAGATTCCCAATTTGTCCACCAATTTTAAAACTTATGTATCGATAACCATTTTCTATAAATGTATTGAACAAGTACTTTCATCACCTGTGTCAAATCAGGTTAACTTAAATAACGGAAATAACTACGTGTAAGAAGAAAAAAATGAGAAAGAGGCATGAAAAAGAAGGAAAGGAAGAAGAAAACAACAAAAAAGGAGAGCAACAATGTCCTAAGCAATATATTTTTGTAATAATGTAGTCTGAGCATAATGTAGAGTTGTACAATTACTGAACAAGAAATGATTTAACAAGTCACCAAATTACATGCGAGAGCCAAGGCTCAAAAATCAGTGCACACACACACACAGCAATTCAGAACAAGGTAAGGACACTTTGATCTCAGATGAAAATTAAAATAATTTATATCCTGTCACTGAGTTGTTTGACTTTTATCTTCATTGTCACTACTTAAAAAAATTAAATACATCTAAAAATAGCCTCATAGTTTCACACTATTCAATCCTTTCATACAATCTGGTTGTTGTTCCTTTGTTAAATTTCTTATTTAATATAAGAAAAATAATAATAATAATTAAAATATAGTATTGACCTGGCGTGTCGTTTGGAATGTAGAAATGAATGGGACGCTTAATATTTTCTGCTGAAAAAGTGATGAAATCCTCCACTAGATCTCTCCTGTCCAGAATCCACAGAACGCTTTGTAAAAAGATTAAATTATACGGACTGATTTTTCTTGTTTCCAGCATATGCCTGAAGAGTTGCATGGGTGTTTCAATCTTTTCCAAAGCTTGTGCTTTAAATCCAGACTCACCTGAAATAAATAAAATAACCAGAGATTTTGTATAATGGCTTCATCGTTCATTTTTTCCCTTAACTAAATCTCTGTTTGAATTTTCATCTCTCTCTCTCTCTCTCTCTCTCTCTCTCTCTCTCTCTCTCTCTCTCTCTCTCTCTCTCTCTCTCTCTCTCTCTCTCTCTCTCTCTCACACACACACAAACACACACACACACACAACAACGGAATAGGTATATTCGATTTTGAATATTTTTTCTATAATACATAAATATACTTAATTCATAACAAATCTGCAAACTTTAATTTAATTTATATATTAATATGTTTTCTAATAAAATATTACTAACTATATCCATATCTTTTCCTTTCTCCGTAGTCATATCAGTCTTTCCTACTATGTTATTCTGAACATACCTCTAATAATATCCTTTAGTGCCATGAATTCATCTGGCCCAATTTTTTGGGAAATACGAAAAAGAAATACTTTCAGTGGCCAATCTTCAGACACCTCTGCTGAGTTTAGAATACGATTTGGAACTGATAAAGCAAAATAAATAAATAAATAAAACAAATTAATTAATTAAAAAAAAAAAAAAAAAAAAAAAACATTATAAATATATTACAGTTTATACAAGTGTTTCTGCTCAAGAAAGAGCTCATGCTTATGTATGTATGTATATGCATGTATATATGTATGAACGTATTAATGTAAGCCTATATATGTACGTATATGTGTAGCTTACATGTGTAGGTAGACGATTAGGTATGTATGTAAGTACACAGACTGTATATATATATATATATATAAACATATTTTAAAGAAATAGTTGTAACAGGATCAGTTCATTACTTACCTATCTGTTTTTTCCCTTGTGCACTGTCATATGTTTCTGTTAGTTTTTGTATCAAGGACAGTGTGTGATTTCCTTTGCCTATCAAAATGTAATGAGGATTTCGAATTTTTCATCATCGCTAGCTGTTTTAATTTTATCCTGATCTTCTGCAGATATCACAGATATATTTTGCAATCCATCAGTTATATCATCCACATTCCATTGTTCACCCAGGTTTGCTATATATTCGTCAATACGTTCTGATAGTTCCATCTGTTTTGGTTTGTATAGAATAATATCAAAAATAAGTATTCAGGAACAAAAAGACAATAATAATATCAACAGCAACAATAAGAAGAACAATAATAATGAGAAGAAAATTAAATACAAAAGTAATAAGACATGTAATAGTAATATCTGTAATAGTAATATCTACTGTAACTATTATTGCCGCTGCTACTCCTACTACCATTATAACTGTACTAACATCATGATTACAATTAAGTTTTGTAACAAAAACAACAAATGTCCAGAGAGAGAGCAAAACTAACAACAAAACTGTAAATCAATAAATCGATTATAAACAAAGAATGAATGAACGAAAATTCATACAAGCAAAGAAAACAATTAATTAATTAGTAATTAAATAAATCATTGGACTGAAATTTCATAATAACTACGTATCATCAGACAGTATGAAAGTTAACGAAAGAATTTATTTATTTATTTTAACAGCCTTTCATTAACTATGATTATGTACTATAAGTAATATAACCTATGGCCTTGGTCGTAGGTAATTTTTTAAATAAACAAAGACAGAAATATCAAATACAGAATGAATGAATGAAATAACAAATAAATAAATAAGTAAATAAATAAATAAATATTTAAAAAATATTTTATAACACAGCAGAGGTTTGACCTAGTAAATCGATCGCATTATGTAGGTTATTTCCTTGTACTAATATAAATGGGAATAAAACAAAATACCTTGAATTATTGAAATATGCTCCAACACAGTTATTTGCAGAACGTATACAAGAAATGGAAGAAAATGAACAAATAAAAGAAAAAGAAAGATAAAAAGATGTAAGAAAACAGGCGCAAGACGCCCGGTTACGTGAGGCGATCTAGATCACGAGGTACCAGTCTTCTTCCTAGAAATCAACCAATGTTTCTACTTTCATTTTCAATAAAGTTAATAACTGACAAAAAATATATTATATACATTATATATTAATATACTATAATAATATATTAATAAACTATTATTATTATTATTATTATTATTATTATAAATCAATATTTCAACAGTACGTATTATATCTTTGACCTCAATTTTTATCTTAACGTCATGTTTGCCTGTATCGATTACAGTTATTTATGTATAATAAAAAGAAAATGTATAATTACCTCCATCTGTTGAATTAATAAGTATCAGTGATCAATAGGGACGTAATGACAAAAATCAGATGAAAAAAAAAAAAAAAAAAAAAAAAAACAGAACGAAAGAAGTGGCAGCCATCTTGGTGCGGGAATGGCTTCTTTTGTTATTACGTGTCATGGTAACAGCCATGCGCTACAATGCAATGCTTTATATTTGCCGTACATAATAGAAGGCGAGAGAATACGAAAGAAAATATCTCTTTGCGCAGGTAAAATTTTATTAATTTAGAAAAACAAATTAAAATAAAATACATCTGACGGCTATCTCAAATACAATTTAAAAACACCTGTAATATTATGCACTGTTGAGTTGTATAAAGTTTGTCATACACAATTTATTAAAACATTACCCATAATAATTATGCAGAACTGATTGTACTATTTATAATACTGATATAAGATTCACAAATATACTATTGTCATTATTATTATTATTATTCTATTATTTTTATTATTATTTTTCTTTTTTTTTTTTTTTTTTTTTATTTATTTATTTATTGTTATAGTTACTATTCTTATAATAATAATTATTATAACTATAATCATTATCATCATAGTATATTTATGGTTATTAGTATTATTTAGTAGTAGTAGTAGTAGCAACAGTAGTATAAGTAATGGTAGTAGTAGTATTTAGTCTTATCATTACCATTGCTGCTGATGTTAATTCATATTTTGAGGTTAATATTAATAAAATGAATGAAAGAAAAACGAAAAGTCTCTCGTACGTTTTAGAAAATAACATAACTGGAAATGCACCTTCATCCTGTAAAATCATCAAATCGGATATGAAAAACAAAAAAAATTATTTGAATCAAATAAAGTATAAACGAATTTTCACATAGAAGTTTAATACCTTGAAAACCATTTTATCCGTATTATGTAACATAAATTGAACATATAATTGATAAAATAAGGATAATAATAATAATGATGAAAAAGATGAAAAAACTTTACTTTGAATTGCTGAAATATATAATACTCGCAAAGATTTGCGTAAGTATTACTACTTAAAGAAAATATTAAAAATGCAGAATAAAAAGTTCTTAATGGGTAGAAATATTTTTGTGTAAAACAACTAGAAATGGCATTTTACTTGAAGACCTCTATAAACGACCTTTACAACAGTATGAGATGGTTTCCTAGCAATGCATAATAATTAATGAATAAGCTGTTACACTTATCATCCGCCAGTCCTACAGTAAATGAAAAGTTTTAACTGGATAGCTTTTTATTTTATTTATTTATAAATTTATTTATTTTAAATCATTAGAAAGCCTTTTATGAAAACATATACAATTATTCACCAGAATAAACTGAAAAGTAGGCTAAAAACAATTTAATATTAAAGTCAAATTCAAACTGGCTAAAATCCGTAAAATAAGAGTATTTTCAACTTCTTGAGCTCAAAAGAAAATTATGAATGCAACTTTTATTGCTTCATTTTTTTTTTTTTTCAAGTTATGTCTCATAATGCACGTTACTCGCTCGTAGTTTCCTCCACAAACCATTACCATCCACTTGCTTAGCGAGAATATCGCTGTCGAAGTTTATTCCTTACGAACGAGTAAATTGTCTTTGAACGTGTCCCGTATTTTCCCTGTGATGCCAGTAGAATAATATTCATTTCAAAATGAAGAAATGGATTTTTTAAAAAGGTATTCTTGTTCGAGTATTTTTCGCCAAAACAGAGAATTTTCAACAGAGGGGTTTAAGGTATGAAACAAAAATTTGTTCGCTTGAATTAAGAAAATCATAATTTTGAAAAGAAAACCATGCTCTTTCAGATGAGACTACGGTTTAGCTTTTTATGCGGATGGGGAAACCACGAAACGGAAGAAACAGAACCATGGTAGAAAGGCACGACCTGCTGTGTGAATGCGTGAAATGGCATCATTATTCCTCAAAAAGATTAACAAAATAAACATCTCACATTTTCATCAAAATAAAAACAAACTTTGCATTGGAAATAGGAATAGTTTCTCTTTATTGTGGTGCATATTATGTTCTTTGAATAATAGCATATTTGTACCGAGCCGAGGAAAGTCGGCAATTTTCAGCAAGCATTTTGTGCGGGCTGCGATATTTTTTTTTCGTACAAACAGTTTGATATTCGCTCATGGGCACTTGCCTTCTTATTTATCTACTTAGTATAATGTAGTCAGTCAGCTGTTCACAATTTGTGAGACAGACACGCCCCCTGGCCTGTCAGAAAGCGTGCCTGTCGTAGACGTGCTTCACAACAGCTCGCTCTGATTAGCACGTTAAACTTGTCCAGTTCCAGTTCCAGTTCACAATGTCCAACAAAAGGTGTTCGTTTGAGTAAAATTTCTTTACCTTTCAACAGAACCATATGCCTAGGCCTAGGCCTAGAAGTTCACGAAGATATAGACATAATAATAACACAGCCATAGGCCTAGTGCATGTATAAATGCACTTCTAAATCATTCCCCTGTAAAGAAAAAATACAGGCCTACGTGACAGAGGAGTAGCCAGTCGGACACACGTTCACATGACGTTGCAGGTAAGTGATCTGTCCGAGGCGGTAAACGTACACTTATATTTTCGCTAGCACTTCTTATATTTTCTGTCCATAGGACTGACAGTGCAAAATTTTAAATTAAATAGGTAAATTTCTGCACTGCGGTGATTGGCTGTTAAAGGAAAACTGACATTAACAAAGTAACAAATCACACCCACACCAAGATGGCCCTTTATTTTATTTTCCTCGTTTTCTCTCGTTTTTTTCCCCTTTTATTATTAATAATGTGATATTTATTTATCATTAATACTTTAAAGATTCAACTAACGAGGTAATTATAAATTTTGTTTTTATTTTACGTAAATACATGATCGAAGCAGACAAACATTGTGTTATGGTATAAAAACAGATCGAATGACAATACTGGTTAAATACTGTTTCATAATAGTAAGTGTAATTATCATTATTTATTTATTTATTTATTTATGTATTTACTAATTTATTTATTATAAATAATTGTTTATCATCATCATTATTATTATTCATGGGTATATATCAACAAACACTGATTAATAATCAGTTGAAAATTACTATCATAATCAAATTCCTCTCAATAAAACGTACTTATTATACTGATACGTAGCGTAGCATTATTTGAAGAAGAAAATCTTATATTTACAAGGTTGAAATTTTAGTAAAGAACAACCGTATCTCCAAATCAAAGTTTTATATTCTGTATAAAATATAAAATATTTCACAATAAATGTTGGTAACTATTCTTACGTAAAACTTGAAATGAGGAAGTACTTTCTTTGTGAACTTATTTATATAGTATTTCAAGGATTTATTTTTATTTTTATTTTTATTTTTTTGTTATTTTTATTTTTTTTATTATTGTTCATCTTCTTCTTAATATTATTGTTGTTGTTGTTTCATTTTATGTTTGTTTTTTTATTTATTTATTGCTCGAGTGATTATTGGAAGATTTTTTTTTTCACTAATTATTTTGTTCATCTGTTTGCCCACGAAGGTAATTATCTATTTTTTTTCTTTTGTTTGTCATTCATCTATTTCCTCTTTAATTTATTTATTTATATTCTCTCTTGTTTATTTACAGGATTGTTTTTAATCTTCAGCTATTTATCTGTTTATTGTTTCTTTGTTTATTTATTCGTTCGTTAAAAATAATGCTTGTTTGATCTTATAATACTTTTCTGGATAACAGTGAAATTATATATAATACTAGAAAACGGTCATATTTAGTAGTAATCCAAAATGTGGTAGTATTGCGTTTTTATCATATATGGACACAATAATTATAATCCATTTTAATCACAAATAAAATAATATTGAAAACATCATTAATAATAATAAAATAACTTTAAAAAAATGTTTCGTTAAGTTATGTACTTTTTGATGTGATTAACGTAGTTATTTTTAAATTTTAATTTAATGCTTAATTGCTAATTAAGATTTTCTCTGTGTGTGTGTGTGATTTAAGAATTTGTTTTCGTTCATTCTCTTTGTAATTTTTAATTGATTGATTGATTTATTTATTTTTATTTAGTTATGTAGTTATTATTTTTTAAATTCATTTATTGTTTGTTTTTGTTGTTGGCTGGATTCTCTCTCTCTAGCAGTACTAGTCTTATAAAAGCTATAGGGTCATTCCATTTCATTTCACCCCCAAAAAAAAAAAAAATTTAAAACCGTCTCAGATTTTTATAAAATGGTAAATTTGTTGACTGGGAGAAACAATGGAAGGTAGCATAAAACAGACCATTGGTTTGCAAAACTGTATTTTGGTGGATATTTTGAGATTTTTTTAAACCATTTAAACCCTAAATTTAAACTGAATAAATCTTATTAAAATTGGTATTGTTAGAAAGGCAAAATGACAATTTAATCAGAAAAATGGCAAAAAAGGTGTTATTTTGTTGTTGTGCATTTTTAAATCTATGTTGTGGCTAAACAAAGACATATTACACCCAGGAAACTTTTTTATATGTTTTAGTTAACATGTGGGAATTAAATTTTTGCAACTGTACCTCAAGGTCTTTTGATCCATACGGTCAATTTCAATTTCATAGCAAAGGTAAAAAGGTCAAGGTTAATAAAGTATTTTCCAAACTGAACAAAAATGGCAGATTTTGAATCCTTGTCATTTTATTATTTCTATTGTTACCAATTTTATGAAGGTTTGGCCCATTAGTTATTGAGATATGAGGGTTTAACTTTTTAATGGTAATTTTTTTCAAAAAATTCAAAATATGTTTATATATATCTCCCACCATCACTGGTCTGATTGGGCTAAAATTTCAGATTTTGGTGTGGGATCCCAGTAGAAGTATACCAAGTTTTATAAAAATCTAAGATGGTCAGGTTTAAACTATTGGGTGATTTGACATGGAATGACCCAGTAGCATAGTGCTAGTAGTGGTAGTTATAGTAGCAGTAGTATTATTTCTTAGTTATTTTCATGTTCTTTTAAAAATAACTGTTATTATGATTTTAATTTTGTATGTTTACTGGTGTTTTATTTCTTATTTACTTGTCTTTTATTTTTATTTTTTTTATTTATTGAGTTTTGTTAATTTTAGTGGTGATAACAGTTGTAATAGCAGAAATAGCAGTAACTCTAATAATAGTAATGTTTTGTTATCATGATCATCATCAACCAGTTATTACTATTATTATTATCATTATCATCATTTTTTACTTTATTATTTTTGTTAACCCATCATATTCTTACTATTACTATTTAGACTTTTTTCTTCTTCTTCTTTCTTGGTGTTGTAGAATGTGATTATTTGCCTTCTGAAGATGATGTTCAAAATATCAGAGAATTTGAAGAGAGTCTGAGACAGTCCACTTCTCTCAGTTTTAATGACATAGCAAATAAATTACTTACATTATCAGTAATAACTACTGAAGAATACCAGAAAGTTGAAACAGAAAAAGAGGCTAAAAAATTTGAATTAATATTCAATATCTTAATAGTCAAAGGGCCACATCTTCACTCTCTAGCAAGCAAAATAAGTGAATATAAAGACAAAGTCAGTGGAATGGAGAAACAGCAAGGTAATTGCATATAAACAAATAAATAAATAAATAAAGTAGGTAGATGATAAAAATGATCATAACAGTAATAATAATAATAAAAATACTACTACTAATAATAATACAATTATAAATATGATAATAAAGATGATGATTGTGATACAAATAAAGGACAAGAACAGGATAATTATAAGGGTGTTTAACTTATGTTAATTAACTCTGCATGTGTGTTACTGTGGGTGTCCATGTATAGGTGTATATTGTTTTGTGTTTTTGTTTGTTTTCTTTTCTTCAGTTGTCCAAAGTACACAGACTACTGCACAGTCAGATGAGATATGTATTTTATCAAATGCTGATGTATCTAAAGATTGGAGACTCAAAGTATTGTTGAAAGAAATAGCTGAAGATCTTGAAAAAACTGATTATGAATACATTAAATTCTTACTCAAGGGTGGGTTGTATTTGATTGTTTGGTTGGTTGGTTGATTGAAAGGTTGCTGTTGATTTGTTGTGGTTGGTTAGTTGATTGATTGGTTGTGGTTGATTGGTTGGTTGTTTTGATGGATACCTTGCGATTCTTGATTCATTGTTTGCTGATTTCTTATATTTCAGTCATGTACATCTATTATAATTATCTATGTATTTGGCATTTACATCTATCCGTCACTCTCTCTCTCTCTCTCTGATTCTGTCTCTCCATGTTGCTGTCTGCCTAACATTGGTTTGTTATCGTCATGCTAATTTTTACTTTTTCACCTGTAGGTGAAACTGGATTTGATGAAGAGACACTGAAAAAATGTAGTGGACCATTAGATCTTTTTATACATCTCAAGGAAGTGAACAAAATCAACAGATACAATCTTCTCTATCTGCAAAGTCTTATGTGGCATGCAAAAAGAATAGACCTGGTGGAAATAATTGCAAAATATGCCAACCAAAATAAGAATGAACCATTATATTTTTTCATTCCACCTGAAAAACCAGGTAAAAATTAATTAGTCACATTGAATATCTAAGATCAGGTGTTTGTATAAGTGATTAATATACACTAACTAAAAATTGATGGTGAATTTCAATTTGTTTAATATAATTTAAGGCATTTATTGAATTATGCTTGACTAAATCACAGAAAATGTGTTCATTATTGAGTAAGTTTTAGTCAGGATATAAATGGGTTGAACAGTATACTATGAAATACCAGTTACATGTATTGATGTTTCACTCTTTAATTATGCCTACATGAGTCTCCAAAACCTGACAGAGATTCACAGTTTATTTCAGTTTTATACCAGACAAATGCTTTTTAAACTTCATGGATACATACTTTGAAATTAAACTATAATTAATGCAATACAACATTACATCCAAATTATGAAAAGTATATTAAACATTGATTAAAATGCATTAAAATCTTGTTGTGATTATTTTATTTGGTGTTTTTGTGTACATTTTTCAGCAAATGGTTACAAATATGTCAAGCTATACATTAAAGGCAGTAGTTCTAGGCTGAATAATAAAGAAAAAGAAAAGCAAAGACATCTGTTGGCTGAACTACTTTGCTTACCATTAGAATTTGTGTTCCTAGCTGGAATCGAACCATCTAACAGTATTTTGTTAACATTCATGGTTCCAGAAATAAATATAGAACTTTTTGAAAGGCTTAATCCCACCACTGAAGGGATAACTGTGAAATTTGTTAAAAATATCCTTACAATTAAAGGTATGTGATTCCAGTTTAATTTCTTATTTTATAATTTGCTATTCTGTTGTTTGTGGGTTTTTTCTTTGTTTGTTTGTTTGTTTTTAATTAATTCATGAAATGGTTGTCTGATATATATTATACTGATGGACAGATAGATAAGGATCAAATTAAAATATTTTTTAAGGCAAGGCAAGTGTTTATTTGAATCACTTGTAACAAATAAACCAAAAAAAACAAAACAATTTGACAGCTCTGCAAATTTGCTGAGCTAACTTTCTGCTTTTTACCCTCTTTTATAATTGAATCTTGCCATGGGATTTCTAGTTTACAAGTAAAAACAACAGAGACACCTAATTAACATAAGACTGACTTCATTCAGTGAAATATTGTGTGATTATCGAAAATGGCTGCATGCACGATATTGTCTCGTGGAGTTGAGATATATGGAAAGGGCATGAAGCCTCAAGGTTTTATTGCAATGGGCATCATCCAGATTTTAAGATACCAAAGCATGTAAAGGCAACAACCTAAGCATTTTGCCATCAGCATCATGGTAAACATTAAGGCCCTATGTCATGTGTGTGTGTTATCTGATATAATTATTTACTTGCATATTATCATAGAACTGTGATAGGCTGGACAAATTGTGATTTTAGTGTTAGCATGAGATAAGGTATAGAATACAATATGTTACCATATTGAAATATTTTATATTGACAACATACTTTGTTTTACATATCAGAAATCTCTTTGGAAAAACAAGAGCCAACAGATGAAGAAATTGAGTGGGAAAAGCAAGTGAAACATCTGATGGAAAAAGAGAAAAAACTGAAACAAGTGCTGGATCTGACCTCGGCACAGCTGCTAGAAAAAAACAAACGGTTAAATGTTCTAGAACAGACAGAGAAAGGTACATATACTTCACCTTATTTTTGCTGCTTTTCATACATATATACACACACACACATATGTCACATGTTTGCTGTTTATCTAATATAATTATTTACATATCACTTTTCACAGGCAGATTATGGGACATTTCCCTGTTGCATAGAAACTTTCCCTACTAAAATAAAATAATATCATAAAGTAAAAAAGAAAGCATACACACAAATTAAAACGTCTACAAAGAAAAAGGTCAAAGTTCATTTTACAACTGATTGAAGTGAATGTAAGGATTCAGTGTGTGACTGCAGCATTCCTGCAAACCTAGCAATATGTGTCTTCTACCATCTCTCTCTCTCACACACAATAACACACACATAGAGATATCCTGTAAAAAGTTTAATTTTAAATTATAAATATTTACATATTGTTTGTCAACACACACACACACACACACACACACACACCTTACCTAGAATATAGTCTACCACTGCTTTGTATGAATTATCATAAAACTGAGAAAGGTATGTATAAACACACATTCTGCTTTTAGAATTAGTATAAGATAAGGTATAGAATACAATTTGATAACTCTATGTTGAAATATTTCCCATTAACAATAACCTTTCTTTTACATAACAGGAATCCCTTTGGAAAAACAAGAACGAACAGATGAAGGAATTGAGGGGGAAAAACAAATGAAACATCTGATGGAAAAAGATAAAGTAAAACAGCTGGAAGGAGAAGAACAAATATTGTTACAGGCAGAGAAAGGTATGTATAAACACACATTCTGCTTTTAGTGTTAGTCTAAGATAAGGTATAAACTACAACAGGATAACTCTATGTTGAAATATTTCCCAATAACAACATCCTTTCTTTTACATAACAGGAATCCCTTTGGAAAAACAAGAGCCAACAGATGAAGAAATTGAGTGCAAAAACATGATATTATCTCAGCAAAGTGAAGTAATGTTACAGACAGTTAGAAGACTGTTTATAGGTATGTTCAGCAAAGTACTGAAAGTGGGAGACTAGTTTCACAAAACAACTGATGTGGAGATGATGAAACACAGTTTTCTTTTTGTTTGTATTTGTTTTAAATTGTGTGTGTGTTTTCTTCTTCACTTTGTTGTTGCTGCTTTTCATACACACACACATACATATCACATATTTGCTATTTATCTAATATAATCATTTATTTACATATCACTTTTCACAGGCAGATTATGGGACATTTCCCTGTTGCATAGAAACTTTCCCTGCTAAAATAAAATAATATCATAAAGTAAAAAAGAAAGCATACACACAAATTAAAACGTCTACAAAGAAAAAGGTCAAAGTTCATTTTACAACTGATTGAAGTGAATGTAAGGATTCAGTGTGTGACTGCAGCATTTCTGCAAACCTAGCAATATGTGTCTTCTACCATCTCTCTCTCTCACACACAAACACACACACATAGAGATATCCTGTAAAAAGTTTAATTTTAAATTATAAATATTTACATATTGTTTGTCAACACAAACACACACACACACACACTCACACACACACAGAGATATCCTGTAAAATTTATGATTTTAAATTATAATTATTTACATATTGTTTGTCAACACAGACACACACACACACACACACACACACACACACATAGAGATATCCTGCAAAAAGTTTAATTTTAAATTATAAATATTTACATATTGTTTGTCAACACACACACACACACACACACACACACACACACACACACACACACACACACCTTACCTAGAATACAGCCTGCCATTGCTTTGTATGAATTATCATACAATTTTGATATACTGGATACACATTAATTTTAGTACTAGTATAAGGTAATACATAGAATACAATATGATAACACTATGTTGAAATATTTCCCAGTAACAACATCCTTTCTTTTTACATAACAGGAAATCCTTTGGAAAAACAAGAGCCAACAGATGAAGAAAGTGAGAGTGAAAAATTGGTGACATTATTGCAGGACATGGAAGCAATGTTACAGACAGTTAGAAGACTGTTTATAGGTATGTTCAGCAAAGTACTGAAAGTGGGAGACTAGTTTCACAAAACAACTGATGTGGAGATAATGAAATACAGTTTTCTTTTTGTTTGTATTTGTTTTAAAATTGTGTGTGTTTTTTTCTTTTTCACTTTGTTGTTGCTGCTTTTCATACACACACACATACATATCACATATTTGCTATTTATCTAATATAATCATTTATTTACATATCACTTTTCACAGGCAGATTATGGGACATTTCCCTGTTGCATAGAAACTTTCCCTGCTAAAATAAAATAATATCATAAAGTAAAAAAGAAAGCATACACACAAATTAAAACGTCTACAAAGAAAAAGGTCAAAGTTCATTTTACAACTGATTGAAGTGAATGTAAGGATTCAGTGTGTGACTGCAGCATTCCTGCAAACCTAGCAATATGTGTCTTCTACCACTCTCTCTCTCTCTCACACACAATAACACACACATAGAGATATCCTGTAAAAAGTTTAATTTTAAATTATAAATATTTACATATTGTTTGTCAACACAAACACACACACACACACACACCTTACCTAGAATATAGTCTACCACTGCTTTGTATGAATTATCATAAAACTGAGAAAGGTATGTATAAACACACATTCTGCTTTTAGAATTAGTATAAGATAAGGTATAGAATACAATCTGATAACTCTATGTTGAAATATTTCCCATTAACAATAACCTTTCTTTTATATAACAGGAATCCCTTTGGAAAAACAAGAACCAACAGATGAAGGAATTGAGGGGGAAAAACAAATGAAACATCTGATGGAAAAAGATAAAGTAAAACAGCTGGAAGGAGAAGAACAAATATTGTTACAGGCAGAGAAAGGTATGTATAAACACACATTCTGCTTTTAGTGTTAGTCTAAGATAAGGTATAAATTACAACAGGATAACTCTATGTTGAAATATTTTCCAATAACAACATCCTTTCTTTTATATAACAGGAATCCCTTTGGAAAAACAAGAACCAACAGATGAAGGAATTGAGGGGGAAAAACAAATGAAACATCTGATGGAAAAAGATAAAGTAAAACAGCTGGAAGGAGAAGAACAAATATTGTTACAGGCAGAGAAAGGTATGTATAAACACACATTCTGCTTTTAGTGTTAGTCTAAGATAAGGTATAGATTACAACAGGATAACTCTATGTTGAAATATTTTCCAATAACAACATCCTTTCTTTTATATAACAGGAATCCCTTTGGAAAAACAAGAACCAACAGATGAAGAAACTGAGTACAAAATCCCTATGACATTTTTTCAGCAGTTTGAAATAATAATAAAGGAAATTAGAAGACTGTTTATAGGTATGTTCAGCAGATACTGAAAGTGGTAGACTAGTTTCACAAAACAACTGATGTGGAGATGATGAAACACAGTTTTCTTTTTGTTTGTATTTGTTTTAAATTGTGTGTGTGTTTTCTTCTTCACTTTGTTGTTGCTGCTTTTCATACACACACACATACATATCACATATTTGCTATTTATCTAATATAATCATTTATTTACATATCACTTTTCACAGGCAGATTATGGGACATTTCCCTGTTGCATAGAAACTTTCCCTGCTAAAATAAAATAATATCATAAAGTAAAAAAGAAAGCATACACACAAATTAAAACGTCTACAAAGAAAAAGGTCAAAGTTCATTTTACAACTGATTGAAGTGAATGTAAGGATTCAGTGTGTGACTGCAGCATTCCTGCAAACCTAGCAATATGTGTCCTCTACCATCTCTCTCTCTCACACACAAACACACACACATAGAGATATCCTGTAAAAAGTTTAATTTTAAATTATAAATATTTACATATTGTTTGTCAACACACACACACACTCACACACACACAGAGATATCCTGTAAAATTTATGATTTTAAATTATAATTATTTACATATTGTTTGTCAACACAGACACACACACACACACACACACACACAGAGATATCCTGCAAAAAGTTTAATTTTAAATTATAAATATTTACATATTGTTTGTCAACACACACACACACACACACACACACACACACACACACCTTACCTAGAATACAGCCTGCCATTGCTTTGTATGAATTATCATACAATTTTGATATACTGGATACACATTAATTTTAGTACTAGTATAAGGTAATACATAGAATACAATATGATAACACTATGTTGAAATATTTCCCACTAACAACATCCTTTCTTTTTACATAACAGGAAATTCTTTGGAAAAACAAGAGCCAACAGATGAAGAAAGTGAGAGTGAAAAATTGGAGACATTATTGCAGGACATGGAAGCAATGTTACAGACAATTAGAAGACTGAATGTAGTAGGTATGTTCAGCAAAGTACTGAAAGTGGGAGACTAGTTTCACAAAACAACTGATGTGGAGATAATGAAATACAGTTTTCTTTTTGTTTGTATTTGTTTTAAATTGTGTGTGTGTTTTCTTCTTCACTTTGTTGTTGCTGCTTTTCATACACACACACATACATATCACATATTTGCTATTTATCTAATATAATCATTTATTTACATATCACTTTTCACAGGCAGATTATGGGACATTTCCCTGTTGCATAGAAACTTTCCCTACTAAAATAAAATAATATCATAAAGTAAAAAAGAAAGCATACACACAAATTAAAACGTCTACAAAGAAAAAGGTCAAAGTTCATTTTACAACTGATTGAAGTGAATGTAAGGATTCAGTGTGTGACTGCAGCATTCCTGCAAACCTAGCAATATGTGTCTTCTACCATCTCTCTCTCTCACACACAATAACACACACATAGAGATATCCTGTAAAAAGTTTAATTTTAAATTATAAATATTTACATATTGTTTGTCAACACAAACACACACACACACCTTACCTAGAATATAGTCTACCACTGATTTGTATGAATTATCATAAAACTGAGAAAGGTATGTATAAAAACACATTCTGCTTTTAGAATTAGTATAAGATAAGGTATAGAATACAATCTGATAACTCTATGTTGAAATATTTTCCAGTAACAATAACCTTTCTTTTACATAACAGGAAATCCTTTGGAAAAACAAGAGCCAAGAGATGAAGACAAGAAGTTATTTTATCAGCAACTGAAGAAATTGTTAATCATTTGTGAAGATGTGTCCAAGGTACATTCAGCAGATACTGAAAGTGGTAGACTAGTTTCACAAAACAACTGATGTGGAGATGATGAAACACAGTTTTCTTTTTGTTTGTATTTGTATTAAATTGTGTGTGTGTGTTTGGTTTTTTTACTTTATTTTTGCTGCTTTTCATACATGCATAGATATATACATACTTACACACACACACACACACACACACACACAAGCACAAGTATTTGCTGTTTATCTAATATAATAATTTATTTACTTATCACTTTACAGAGTCAGATTATGGGGCATTTCCCATTTGGAAACATGTCCGGGCTAAAATAAAATAAAATAAAATCATGGTCAGATACAAGGTCAAAGTTTGTTTTACAACTGATTGAAGAGAATGTAAGGATTCAGTTTAAAATTATAAATATTTACCTACTTTTTCTGAATACACACACACCCTCCCCTTACCTAAAGAATAATCCACCATTGCTTTGTTTGTATTTTCATAAAATTGTGATATACTGAACACATTGTATTTTTTGTGTCACTATGAGATAAGGTATAGAATACAATATCTTAACACTATGTTGAAATATTTTCCAGAGACAACATTCTTTTTTTTTACATATCAGAAAAACAAGAACAAGAAAACATATATCTGAAATTGGACTAAAAACATAAAATAAAAAATAAAAAATGAAAGCATGTAAAAGACTGCTGACACTTTAGTGTAAAGGTATATTCAAAGCACTGCAAATGGAAGTCTGTTTAAATATATGACACAGTGAAGATCAAACACAGTCACCATGGTGTAGCTGGGTTTTTTTAATGTTGTTTTGGGTTTTTTTTCTTGTGTGTATGGTTGTTCTGTATTTGTTTTTTCAGAGTATTTCTTTCTAATGACATTCATAAAACTTTCCTATATTCAAGATTTTTCTAAATTCTTTTGTACCAGTCATATTTGTATTTTTTATTAAATTTAAAAAAAACAACATTTTAATGAAAATTTGATTAAATTATATTACAGAAATAAGGTATGATGAATGAAATGATGATGTAGATGATGTAAATGATGTAAATGATTACTATTATTATTATTATTATTATGTTCTTATTATTCTTATGTTCTTTGTTACAGGACATTTTATTTTTGTAAAATGATATTGAGAAAAATATGTGGTAGCTACAATAAAAAGTTGCAATGATAAAGTTACAGAAAATTAATCAGTGTTTCAAGAAAACAAAACTGAATGTGACATAGACTTAATTTCATTCATTAAAAATCATATGGTGACTCACTAGCCTTACTAATTTTGTTTATTATATTTTTATACCTTTGGGTCATTCCGTGTCAAATCACCCAATGGTTTAAACCCGACCTTCTCAGATTTTTATGAAACTTGGTATACTTGTTGACTGGGATCCCACAGCACCAAATCTGAAATGTTAGCCCAATCAGACCAGTGGTGTGGGAGATATGGCCCACCGAATTTTGAGATTTTTGCCAAAAATGGGTGTGACCACCAACCTTAGAACCCTCATATCTCAGGAACTACTGGGCCAATCTTCATAAAATTGGTATTGTTAGAAAGGCAAAATGACAAGGATTCCAAATCTGCCTTTTTGTTTAGTTTGGAAAATATTGGAGTACCTTGACCTTTTGACCTTTGCTATGACCTTGAAATTGACCGTGTGGATCACGTGATCTTGAGATGACCTTTATTGAAATTTAATCTCCCACATGTTAACTAAAACATATAAAAGTTTCCTGGGTGTAATATTTTTTGTTTAGCCACAATATAGATTTAAAAAATGCACATACATGAAAATAACACCTTTTCAGCCATTAACATCCGATTAACTAAAACCAAAATTCGGTGGGCCGTATCTCCCACACCACTGGTCTGATTGAGCTAAAATTTCAGATTTGGTGCTGTGGGATCCCAGTCAACAAGTATACCAAGTTTTATAAAAATCTGAGACGGTTGGGTTTAAATTTCTTTTTTTGGGGGGTGATTTGACACGGAATGACCCCTTTATTCTTTATCTCCAACTCTGTGTATTTAAGGTTGTACCTTTATACATAATTGCATATTGCCTCTATTGGCATGTGTAAGATGAATATGATAACATTTTATTTCATTAGATTTTGTTTTTAATTTTCTTGCATATCATTCACACATCACAAATTTGTGTAATTCATAATATCTATTTAAATATATTTTCTGTGATTTATCAGTGACTAAAACCTTTACACTTTTCAATATGCCATAATATTTTAGTTTACTGAATTAATTCATTAATGAATTTCTCTGTTTGACACCTAACAAAGATATTTTATTTTGTTCATGAGTGTCATTATTAAATATTCATGAGTTTCATGTTGTTTTTTTTTTTTTTTGTGTGTGTATGCGTGCATGTGTGTGTTTTTCCTGTTTTGTTAGTTTTGTTATACAATTTGTATTTATTTATTTATATATATATATATATATATATATATATATATATGTACATACACATTTAATTCCTTTAAAATGTTTTTTTTTTTTTGTTTTGTTTTTTAGGGTTTCTTTAAAAAAAAATTAAAATGATTTGGAACTTGACGATTGAATTTTAAGACAGCTTGTCTGTGTGTGTGTGTTTTTTATGTTTTAAATTCCTTGTTGTTGTTTCTTTATTGTTTTTTGCAGGAAATGTATCATATTATTTTTTACTGGTATTATTTTTGATGTTATTATCAACATTATTGCTATTATTATTATTATTATTATTACTGTTAATAGTAGTAATAGTAGTGCTTGTTTCTAATGATGATTTTATTTTTTTATTTCTGTTTATTTATTTCATGCAGTTTTTATTCTTAATTATTTTGCTGAGGTTCTTTTTATATTATTATTATTATCCAAATACTAAAACATTTTAATGCTATTTCTGAACAGTAATTGATAAATAATTATGTTTAGTGATACCAGAAAAACACCCTTTTACAACTAAATATTTTATCTTATTTATATGTGAATTATCAGTTTAATAACTTTTCTATTTATTTTTAAATGTTAATGTAAGTGATGAGAGATTTTTAATATTGCTAGCTACTGTTTTTGAGATTATATTTTATAGAAGCCATTAACTTTTTAATCACATTAGTAAACTTTTTAATTAACATTTCATCTGACATGTTTATAAATTGCTTCATATTCTGTTTACAACTAACAGTTAGTGACTTAATTTTATATTTAATCAGATGTGTAAACAATAAAATTTACAATATTTTTGGTATCTGTGTGAACATTTGTTTGCTTATTTCATTGTTTGTTTGTAAGTGTGTTTATATACTGTAATTTTATCTCTTTATGTGAATGAACATACAAAAGCATTTGTGTGCAAGTGTGGCCTTCTTAATAATAACATTAGAATTATTTGATCTCTCTCTCTCTCTCACCTCTGTACCTCCACACTATCTTACTGATATGCTCAGTTGTATCATAAACATATAAAATATTATTATTGCCCTGTTTATACTCATTTCTTGATGAGTCTTGAACTGAGTAAACAACTGATGATGTTGAAAGAAGCATACCAGCATGAATCATTTCAAACCAGTCTGAAAGATTTTAAAAGAAGTATTCATTTATTCATAAACAGTAATACACTAAAGTGTCCTTGAAGTTTAATATTAACAGTAGCCTTAGTAATGATTAACCTGTAAAACAATTCTTTATTACTTTCAAATTACTCATTTATATTTTTGAGCAAACTAGCACGATTAATAACAAAGAATAAAAAATAACACAATAAATATCTGAATGTCAATAATTTACCCTATAACAATTGCAATCACAGCATCACTGTGTTTACAGTAGACTGACAGATATATTTCCATACACACTGGAACTGTTCTTTCAAAGTGGGGCATAGCAATATTTTGATTTAGAATTAATGAATCAGTTGATTGCTTTCATAGCTTTGCACTTTCACATTTTCAAGATTGAAGCTGCAAACTATGCCTCATAGAGTCATAAAAACTGTTCCACTACATTTAATAAAGTCTTTTGAATGTGTATATAATATATATTGCAGTGTCTTCGGTCACAGTAGAGTGTACAGTGTTTTGGAAAAGTCGAAGTGTATTTTGAGACAAAAAAAGGCTGAGAAATGCTGGTTTTGTCTAAGATGACATTACAACTCCAGAAAAATGACAGTTTCCTGATATTTTTAGTCTATACTCTTTTTGTTTTTATACACTGGACTAAAAAAAAAAAATTTAAAAAAAAATTAAAATTAAAAAATGACTAAATAAATTATAAGAATAGTAATTTTATTATTATTATTATAACACTAAAATGAAATAAAATAATAATAATAATAATAATAATAATAATAATAATAATTAATAAATACATTAATGCCCAGAAAAAACCTACCACAAATGATAACATATGTATATTTATTTATACAACTATGTACAAGTGAAACTGTCCGGGATATATGATTATTTACATCTACATGAGTACCTCCAAACCCTTTTATTTTTTCAGTAAAACTTGGCTGCAGCTGTCTAAAAATAATTAATAACCAAGGACCCCCTGGAAACATACCGACTACCCTCGTGATAGAGTATACGGCTCGTCTGTAGCAACCTGGTATACATGGTTGGCTGCTCATACCCCTCCTGGCCTTTAAATCAGAGAGTGGGCAAAAGCCAAAGTTCCCAGTCTGTACCTGCCTCAATTAAACGACACCCCTCGACAAAATTCATAGGTGGGCATAACTCGTCTTCCGCCCCGAAGATCAAGTATATCTACATTACCTTAACCCCCCCCCCCTCGGCAATTCGTAGGTGGGCTGAACAACTCCCCTCTGGTTCCGAAGGTGGAGAAAATTGTTCTGGCACACTGAAGCGAATCCTTGGTAATAACCTGTTCCCCTATCGTTCAGTAGGTGGAATCTAACCCTGGGCCAGATGAACTTTAGCTCTAAGCAAATGATGTTCTGAATCTGAACTTTGTTATGAGTTCTTGCCATGTCATTCGACCCCAGCCGTAAAATGACAGCATTAGATGAGGGTTTGGGATTAACTTACCTGAAATAAAACTGTCTAGCTGCGACCACCGCATTCCCTTGATACCATACCGTGATACCTTGATACCTGACTGCTGCAAAACCTAGGTTGCCTCCACCTAGCTTTGCCTGTGCCTGGATTCCTGCAAGTGGACAAAGGAAGTTCCAATTATCCGCATTTCATTATTTTCTACTATCGGCAATTTAACTATTTAAATATGACATAAACAAATTAAATTTCTTGTGGCTGCCGAATACCTACTACGCATGATCGCCACCTGCCCCACTATTTAATTGTATCCTCTGGTAACCCCCTAGTTGCAGCTTCTCGTGCTGCTCCTGTTCTAAAGCATGAGATTTATAACATTGACCTTTTACATTTATAAACTGTAATATGCGTTTGAGAACAGAGTCAAACTGGTACCTGGTTAATGACTTACCAGTATAATGATTAAGAAGCGTGATTGCAAATATTTATACAAACCTCGCAGTGGACAGACGTTTTCACTTGCGAAACTGTCGAGATGCAGTAAATAACCATTACCTCTTTGATCATTCTTAGACTTCCTTATTGGAAGTTTTTCTCCAGCTCTAAACTTGAAGATAACATCTTGTATCCCAATTGCTCTGTTCGAATTGTCACCCTGTTTTCTGGCTGTTATTTCTCTTTCCCGTAAGAATGGAAAGAAGGCCTGTTTGAAAGCTGTTACAAATAACCTTGCCTCAAACTGAGATGAAAAAGCATTTGGTGACAAAATAATTGGTTTGCGTTTGTCTATGTCTGCAGGTCCCTTACGTAATCCTTCAAAAGTTTTGAAATGACAAAATGCCTTATAGGGTCCCCTTTCCCCTTAAATTTGTGCCAACTACTCATCCCACTAATACATGTTTTTATGTAGGTGGAATTAACTGCTGTAATGACAGGAAAACAATAAAATGGACTAAGTGATCCACAGACATTGGCCGTCGTGGAGGAAATCCAAATTACAGTCTAAATGTTTCCAATTGTTTTTCAGCATTATGGTAAGTTCTCCATGTCAGACTTGCCGTTGAATTCCTTAGCAACCTATCTGCCTCTGTTGTCAAAATTATCATACTTGTAGATAAGACGTATAATCATCATAATTACCAAATTATAGTTATTTTATTCAAAATAGTATAATTATTTCTTATTTATTACTTTTTTCTTTTATTTAAAATTATTTATATACTGTCATAGCTATATTTTTTAATGTGCATAAAATTATTTATTTATTTATCTACATATACATATTCTTATTTAATTACGTAATTAATTAACACTATTTCTTTCTTTCTCTCTTCCTTTCCTTACTTATTTCAATCTTATTTATAAACTCATTAATATGTATTTATTAGTAATATTTGTAATATTTTTGTAGTCAAAGTATTTAAGAAAGTAAAAGAAGAGTATTTACATTTAATTGTCAAAACTTTATAATTTAATAACTCTATATTTTTAGTTAGATAGTTTCTTTAAATATAAATTTTTATGTTTGTCCTGACATTAGAAAATGAAGTTAAACAAAAAGCTAAAAGATACAGCTGTTCTGTCCTGTAATATAGTACAAAATGTAAGCGTCGATCAAAGAATAAAAAATAATTCTGACGGTTCACCAAAAATTATATTTGCCGAGTTTGATTTCCTACCAGATTTGAAATAAACTGCGATCTAAGAACCGTGCACTCCCCAGTGGACAGCTGGTGTCATGTCTTGTGATTTTTCATATTATGTTAATTTTGCAGTTACACCTAGATTTAATTTTTGTTTATTGCATAGATATAACCACAAAATAAAAACAGACATAAAATATTACATAAAAATATAAATATATCAACCAACACATGTCAAGAGTATACAAACACATGGACGTAAATCATTCCATCACTCAAAGAGAAACAATTATACAGATGCATGTATACATCGATAGTGTAGAAAAACAAAAACACATAAAAACATACGTACAAAGTAAAAACATTACAAGGACACTAATACAGAACAAGCATTCAGATTATACTAAGTCACGAACGCGGAACAAGCATGCAGACTCTACTAAGAGACGGAGACAAAACAAGTATGCACATTACAAACATACGAAAACAGAACAACCACGCAGACTACACAAGGACACTAACACGGAAAAGGTATCAATACTAAACAAAGACACGAACACACAACAAGCATGCACACTATACAAAGACAACAACACAGAACAAGTATACAAACTATACAAAGACACGAACACAGAAAAAGCATGCAAACTGCACAAACACAAGAACATAGAAAACGTATTCAGACTAGACAAAGACATGAAAACAGAACAAGCATACAGTCTATAAAAAGACACAAACACAAAACAACTATACAGACTATACAAAGAACGAACACAGAACACGCATGCAGACTATACAAAGATACAAACACAGAAGAAGCAAGTAGACTATACGAAGACACGAACATAGAAGAAGCATGCATACTACAAAAAGACACGAACACAGAAGATGCATGCAAACTATATAAAGACACGACAAAAGAACAAGCATGAAGACTATACAAAGACACGAACATAGAAGAAGCATGCATACTATACAAACACACGAACACAAAACAAGCATGCACACTACAAAAAGACACGAACACAGAAGAAGCATGCAGACTATACAAAGACACGAACACAAAACAAGCATGCACACTACAAAAAGACACGAACATAGAAGAAGCATGCAGACTATACAAAGACACGAACACAAAACAAGCATGCACACTACAAAACAACACGACAAAAGAACAAGCATGCAGACTATACAAAGACACGAACACAAAACAAGCATGCACACTACAAAAAGACACGAACACAGAAGAAGCATGCAGACTATACAAAGACACGAACACAAAACAAGCATGCACACTACAAAAAAACACGACAAAAGAACAAGCATGAAGACTATACAAAGACACGAACATAGAAGAAGCATGCATACTATACAAACACACGAACACAAAACAAGCATGCACACTACAAAAAGACACGAACACAGAAGAAGCATGCAGACTATACAAAGACACGAACACAGAAGAAGCATGCAGACTATACAAAGACACGAACACAAAACAAGCATGCACACTACAAAAAGACACGAACACAGAAGAAGCATGCAGACTATACAAAGACACAAAACAAGCATGCACACTACAAAACACAAAAAACAAGCATGCAGACTATACAAAACAACACAAAACAACACTACAAAAAAGAACAAGCATGCAGACTATACAAAGACACGAACACAAAACAAGCATGCACACTACAAAACAACACGACAAAAGAACAAGCATGCAGACTATACAAAGACACGAACACAAAACAAGCATGCACACTACAAAAAGACACGAACACAGAAGAAGCATGCAGACTATACAAAGACACGAACACAATCAAAGCATGCACACTACAAAAAGACACGAAAAAAGAACAACGATGCAGACTAAAAAGACACTAGCAAGAACAAACATGCAGACTGTACTAAGACACGAACACAGAAGAAGCATCAACACTAAACAAAGACACAAACACATAACAAGCATGCAGACTATACAAAGACACGAACAGAGAACAAATATTCAGAATATAAAAAGACGAACACAAAACAAGCATGCAGACTATACAAAGACACGAACACAGAAGAAGAATGCAGACACGAACACAAAACAAGCATCAACACTAAACAAAGACACAAACACATAACAAGCATGCAGACTAGACAAAGACACGAACAGAGAACAAACATGCAGACTATAAAAAGACTCGAACACTGAACGAAAAGGCAGACTATAAAAAGACATGAACACAGAACAAGCATGCAGACTAAACAAAGACACGAACACAGAAGAAGCATGCAGACTATACAAAGGCACGAACAGAGAACAAATATTCAGAATATAAAAAGACGAACACAAAACAAGCATGCAGACTATACAAAGACACGAACAGAGAACAAAAATGCAGACTATAAAAAGATACGAACACAGAACGAAAATGCAGACTATAAAAAGACTCGAACACAGAACAAGCATGCAGACTGTACAATGACACTAACACGGAACAAAGACACTGTACAGAAACAACAAAACTGAACAAGGACGCAGACTGTACAAAGGCTCGAACAGAGGATGAGCTTACATATGAAAAAGGCTTTACAAAGACACTAAAACAGAAGGAGCATTACGGCTGTACAAAGAGGGTTACAGAACAAGCACGTAGACTGTACAAAGAGAGTTACAGAACAAGCATGCAGTTTGAAGAAAGACTTGAACTAAGAACCAACAATCAAAGTCACAGATAAATTATACAGTGGAAACGAAAATAGGTACGGACATCTAGATTGTACAAAGATACAAAGTATAGATAAACGGAGACTGTATAAAGATACGAACATGATACGAGTATGCAGATAATGAGAAACTGAGAAAGATACTAAGTCACGGAAAATAATTAAAATATATAATATTAAATAGATTTGCATACGTTCATAGACTATCTACATTGTACCAGCACATAAATAGCAAAGTTTACATATAAAATTCAAAATAGAGAAACCTAAAAATTAAATAAACTTTCAGATACACAGAATTACAATTGGTATTTTCAAAGAGATAAACCTACAAATAGGCATTCCACGAACATAAACATAAGGTGCATGTAAGGCTCTACTGTTATATTTTTCATATTTTTAAATTACTGTGATTTTATATGGAAGAAAAAAAAAAAAAAAAAAAGACGATTCTGTTTCTGTAATTAAAGGTGTCTAATGTATCATAAAAAAAAAAAAAAAAAAAAAAATAAGCAGTCAGGAATTTAATTTCTTACCTTAAATACACAAATTTTAAAGACACGAAAAACGCCACTAACAGAATGGTTGTCATTTGAGTGACGTTATTTGATTATTGACGCCACTTCGGCGTTCGAAATCCTTCCGCTAATAACAAAACAACTAATAATAATAATTATTATTATTATTATTATTATTATTATTATTATTATTATTATTGCAACAGCAATAACAAACGATTTTATTTTTATTGTTCAAAGGGTTAATCTGATCGTATATTTAAATGGTCACACCACCTCGAAAAAAAACCATGCTTCCACCCACCCATACATAGAGGAGTAAAATAATAGTAATAATAATAATAATAAAAAATGAAATTTAAAAGATAATAAAAATGAAATTTAAAAAATAATAAAAATACTACTACTTAACTATTAATGCTGCTGCTGCTGCTATTATTACTATTGCTAATAATAATAATTTAAAAAAAATGAAATTTTAAAAATAATAATAAAAAATAATAATAATAAGAAGAAGAAGAAGAAGAAGAAGAAGAGATCGAAATAAATAAAAAAAAAATAAATGAATAAATAAAAAAATTCTCTCCCTGTAAATCACATCGTCTTACAATAGTTTCTGTTTCTGTACTGATTTTCTTTTTTATCACATGACTGAATTTTTCGGACATTAAATTATTAATATTGTCCTGTCTTTTGTTCATGTTTCATCTGATATTGTAAATACATAATTATGATAATACTGAATATTTCCTTATTATCATTTATACACTAGTTTCCCTTTGATTCACATATCAGATATCCTTGCACGCACACTCCCCCAGTAGTAGCAGTAGCATTATTAGTAATAATAATAATAATAGAATTTTAAAAAAGCGATTAGTCTAAAGTGGACTTAAGTTCTCCGTAAACGAATGTAGGTCCTACTTGTAGGCCTTATTGCGTAGATTGTTGTTTTGCTCATTTGTCTCCCACAAAACATTACGCTAATGCGCATTAAGTAATTATGTTAGTAAGGAAGAAGAAGAAGAAGAAGAAAAAATAACATGCGAGATCTTTAAAGCCAATTAACTAATTTGTGTAAACAGAGAGTGGTTGAATATGGCAGTTTGAACCTTCGTTAAAGCTGTTTAATCAGTCCACTTTTGCTGACTAAACTGTATGTTTAAATGACATTTGAATTGTGCACATAGATTGTAATGTTTAATTTCAGTAGAAATATAATAATAATAATAATAATAATAAAGAAAAATTGGTGTAAAGAAAACACAGAAAAACAACTTATTAAATAGATTGTTTATTAATATTTTTAAAAATAATAATAAATAACGATCATATATAACGTAAAGCACCATTAAAGAGGAAACAGTCATAAATATGTGTCTATGATATTCATCGTGGTGCTATTATTTCTCGTATAAATATACTGTCTTTTGTCATGGCCTCTGTCGAATGAGATGCTCCGCGAATTGCAGGGCGATTTATCGTCGAACTGAGAGAGGTAAACCTGCAGTTTTTTAGACACTGAAAGCTGGATTCAGCGGGAATGTTTAAATAATGGTATCGGCTGCGATCTTCACTGTAGATTAGTTATGTCTTAGCATCTCGTTTTCCTACTGCTCAGCATCGTTTCGTTTCTTGGTATTATTTTTACATAGTCTGTCTTGAAAACCCATCAGTTTTGTTCTGTATATTTCAGACGTCTGTTTCCTTTCTTGTACAGAGCCGTACCTGAAACGTTTACAAAGAGTATAGTATATGTACTGCGTGAACAGTGAATTAAATATAAAGAATTTAAACAAAACAGTGCAGACGGTCTACACAAATTATTTTAATTAGTGATTAATATAGCTGTGTCAGCGTTATGACATTAATGGGTGTGGGTAGTTGTGAAAAGGTAATGAACTACTTTTGTCCTGAAAATTAGCGTGACAACTGTTCACAATGAATAATGTAATAAAAACTAGATTAACTGTAAATGAAGGAACGAAAAATATTTACCTCGCTCATTATTTTCTGGGCCGATTTTTTATGATGGTATTTAGCAGCAGATTTCAATAAAAATTCTTTTTCAGCGTTACAGCTACATCGATTAATAAGGTCCCAGCATGCATTTTGAAGATCATGTAATTCAAACTCTGCAGAGGCACAAAGTAAACCTATAATGTAATGAATAAATATTATAAAACATTCAATTATACTGATTAAAAGCATGCGTTGCATAATTGGGGGGAACAAAACCTTAACGCATGTTGATATTGTTAAAAACGGTCATTTGCACGTTTATAACTAGACAAAAACATCTATAATAATAATAATAATAAACCGAAATAAAATAAAACGCCCAAAGCAAATAAGCAGTAGGCCTAATATAAACCAGCAAGTTGGAAGCTTTAAGTTTTGGTCAAAGTACACACAATATTCCTTTATTTTTATTATTGTTGTTGTTGTTGTTGTTTGTAATAATTAATATTAATTTCTAATCCACAGTATGGATTATAAAAAAAATTACTCTTTGATTTAGATCTAGTTTATTACACTCATTTATTTTACTTGTGTAATACTTTCAGGGGAATACGCTTACCTACAACCACTCTCAGATCAATGGTGATTTTTCCGCAATGTAGAAACTTGATTAATCTGTAAAATTCTTCTTCACTGTAATCTTCTATTGGAATGACCAAGTGATCAGATGACCGATGTCGGCATGATCTCGTTCTTTGCGATCGAACCTTGTCAGCCTGTCTTTGGTGCTGCAGAAAAAGCTGATAGAGAACTCTGGAAAAATAAACGAGTAAAGAAAAATCAGTGATCATATATCTTTGATAATATGGATTTCTTAAAGTATGAAACTTGAGTCAGATAGCTACAAAATGTAGGTAAATAAATATGTTTAAATATTCATCTTGAGCAAAAGTGTTGTTTAAAAATTATAACAGTGATGATTATATGACATTATATCAGTGGTACTTATTGCTTATCAGGTGCGTTTAGTTGTAATTTAACGATTTCTATTAATAATATAAGAATAGCAATAAAACCGCATTTGATGAATTATAAGTGTTCTGCTCTATAATGAACCTCAAGTTAGTAATTTAAAATTGTTAAATATGTGATGAAGGCTTACACTTTTTTCCTTTTTTTTTTTTCATTCTCAGAAAACAGTTATTTAAAAAAAAAAAAAAAAAAAAGTAATTTTGAATTCAGAAGTGATTATTGATCTATTTATTTACCTGCTTCTAGTGGCAAGAATCGCCTTGACTCCGTAAACCGGCGCTCGGTTTCGTCCGACTAAAAACTTAATATTGCACATTTCCGGCATAGTCGTTATGAATTCAAGACTGTTAAACAGGCTTCCGGTACTGCTGAAAAACATCATCTCCCCCGGACAAGATAAACCGGAGGGTGGGGCAGCAGAACTGTGGCCATCGTCAGAAGAATCACTTGACTCGTAGCCAGACGAAAACGAAAGTTCTAAAAAGACAAGATAATGGAAATAATATTAGTGGATTTATACGCTTGAAAGTAAATGGATAAACAGAACAAAGAAAGCGGAAGAAGGAAAAGGAATTGGAACTGTAGATTAATTCAAATATAAAAAAAAAATAATAATAATAAACTGAAAAAAACACACAAAAAAACACACACACAAACACAACCCCCCATTATAAACCCCCACTGATTTTGAAGTATATTGTTAATAGCTTTAATAAGATATTTTGAAAATAATTATCTAATCATATATATTTTATGTGCTTCCTTAATTGAAAAGTTATAAAACTGTTAAAATAAAACGAAAGCAATAATTACATACAGATATATACGAGTAATAACATAATCGTTTAGTCATTGTTTTTGCCCCTACATTGCCATTATTAACTATAATAATAATTAGCAACGCAAAGATTAATATTTCAGTTTAAAATACCTTCTTCCCTGCCAGCGTTCAATACGTCAGATTCTACCAAACAAGCTCTGGAATCGTAACGGTCCATTTCTGAGTAAAACTAAAGTTGTTCTGGTGATGGTTAACGTCAAAGAGGTAACTGTATCTGGAAAGTGACTAATTTATAAGTCAACCGCAATTATATACTCAGTGTCAGCGGCGGTCATGAGCACCAATTGAGAGACAAGTGTCTGTGATGTCACCTTTAACTTTGACAGTGAGGTAATCGCAGGGTAATTATTATGACAAGCCAGTTAGTGGAAAGATCCGCATGCGCTATGTAATGGGTTGACAGTTGATTTAGGAATTAGTGACAATCGAACGGTCACGGCCCGCGAAACCTCTTCCGTTTGGTGGCTGGTAATTGACCTTTTACGACGCTTTTATTGACTCAAAAGATAGACATTTATTTTCCTTTTCCCAAATCAAACACAGGAATGTTTACATTTGCCACGATGCGTAATGATGTATGGTCGGCCAATAACGAGTTTGTTCCAGTTGGCTATTTTCATAGGAGTTTAGCAACACCTGTATAACGTCACGCCTTTCCAATACTTAAAAATCTGGAAATGAAGTAACTCTTTTCAAGTGGACTGGATTAAATCCCCTTTTTGTCGACACGTGCCTGTTTGCTTATGTTTTGGTTTATATTTTCACCACCCAACCTCACTTTCGTAAATTCGGATAATACCCTGAATTCCATGAATTCTTTATTTATTTGTTTAAATGTTTGTTTATTTATTTATTTACTTATTTATTTATTTTACAGACAACTACTGAATTCAATTCATACATGTTTATTAGATGTTACATTATTATAATACCAAACTCTAAATAATAAAAACAAGTTATGTTTATATGCTGTATAGAAATCTCTAGGTTTAATATTAAATTCAGAAAAAAAAAGCATGTGATTTGATTTTATTATTAATATTAGTAGTAATATTGGTAACAACAGCAGAGGTAGTAGTAGCATAGTCGTAGTACTAGTAGTAGTAATAGTAGTAGTAATAATAGTAGTAGTAGTAGTTTAGCGACGACTTTATACAGAGAATACTGGGTGTTATGAAAAGTTCAAAGTTTCTAACTATTTTATAGAATAACAAGAAAATTATTTTTGTGACAGTATTTTGCAGTTTTTTTAATTTTAATTTTAATTGTTTACTTTTTTTATGTATACAGTGGTACCTCGAGTTACAAGTGCTCCAACTTACGAGTTTTTCGAGTTACGAGAAGCCGCACGGTCAGTTTTGTGCTTTGAGTTGCAAGCCAAAATCTGAGTTACGAGTATGCATCAGATACGGTACCGTTAGTTGGCGCAAAGAACAACATAAAATCCGCCCCAACATTCCGCGTCTTATTCGTTTGCTTACCTCGCCATGGAAGCATCTCTGTTGTGTTAAGCTCGCATTTTGCAGTATTTTGCCAAATTTGCATGGATCCTAAGAAAATGAGTGCAACAGACAGTGCTGAGAAGAAGAAGCGGATGATGTCCATTGAATTAAAACATGTTATCATAGAAAAACATGAGCGAGGTGTTCGTGTAGTCAACATACTAAGCAGTACTTTTACGATATGTACCACATTGTAACAGAAGGAGTCGATAAAGGCTAAAGACTAAAATAATTTCTAAGCTGCTGACCTCTGTACATGAAAAGATGGAGAAACCGTAACCCTGTACACTTTACAAAACCAATTTATTTCTTTATATACTCTTTTATTTTGTTTTTGTACAACATTTCTTATTTATACATTTTTCTTATTTAAAAACACATTAAAAAAATTGGGATGGTTTTGGGGGGCCTAGAACGGATTAATGGTATTTCAGTTAATTGTATTTGGGATAAGTGATTTGATATATGAACAAACTGAGTTACGAACTCGGTCACGGAACGAATTAAACTCGTAAGTCAAGGTACCACTGTATTCAGCTATGTACATTTTTATAATCATATAAAAAATAAAATTCATAAATATTTAATCAATAAGAACAAGAGAGCTAAAGTAAAATATATGACAAACGACAAAATTAAGAATCATCTTGGAACTATTTTTGTTGTTGTTTTCTGCTAAGATACAATTAATGAATTACATTTTTTGCTATTTTGAAATTGTTATAAGCAGTAGGCTATAATTATTATTAAAATCTTTGAAAAAAGCAAGCAAACAAACAAAACAAATGTTATTCTAAAATTATTAACAATCTGAATAAACATCCTAAAATAAATTCAAATTTTATTTCATCGTCTTCTTTATAATTTATAGTGTTATTATAAATACTAATATTTGACTATTTTAGTATTTACTTTTATTTCGATGTTAATAATTATAACATAAACTTTAACCTTTATTTTCTATCAGTCTGGCAGTTTTGCGCAGTCATTTTAAAACAAATATTTAGATCACATATAAACAAAACAGCATAAAAGAAAATTAGAATTCTCGGATGCATTAAATGATGAAATCAGCAAAGGTTTTAGAGATAATAGGTATATTAACGAAAATATCCGAAAAGCACCGAAGATTAAGCATTTACCGGTCTTCGGTCGAAATCGTAATACACTAAAGGATCAGTATATTGTCATATGGAAGTTACGGAAAATGCAAAATAAATGATAGTGAGAACTATTTTAACTGTGTTTCAGTTTAGAACTAATTAAATCATTTTCTGTTTGAGGTTTCTGTCAGTGACTTTGATGCTTATGAAAAATTGTACAAATTGTTTTTATATTTTGTTAAAATAATAAGCTTTAAATACTTAATCGGTTTTTGATTTCAATTAATTCTATTAAATTATTAATTTTGTTTACTTCTACCTGTATCCACTATCTTGTACTAGACAGCGGCTTAAAATGATTCATGCACGTAATAACGAATAATACTTATCATGCTAATCATACTCAGATACTGCCTGACTTTGTTGTAAAAATTTTTAGTAAATAAAACAAATTAATAAAAAATAAGAAGAATAACTGTTTTAGTTCATCGTGCTATGTGTCTTTATTAGCAACCAGTTCATTATTCAGTGATTTGATAAACACTTAATAAGTGACTTATCATCTCATCTATGTCAGACTATGATTCTGTTATGTTCATTATAATTATTGGTATTTTAAAATGACCTATTATATTCACTTTCCAAATCCCTAATAAATGTAGTTTTTATTTTCTTGTGTAAATTTAACAATATATATTTTATCAACTTTAAGGTTATTTGAAATGGTTTTTAAGATGTGTATATCATTGTATGTATATATATGTATATATTTTTAATCTTATCAGTTAATACTAAGAATAGCAGATGAAAATTGGGTGTAAAGTAATTCAGCAACAAATATTAAATAATTTATATGCAGTTTTTATTTAAATTAAAAAAAAACCATACAAACTAAACTAATAATAATAATATTAATCTTACTGACAACATTTTATTAAACTGTTTGATGCTACTTTATTGTTAAAATAATGAAATCCTGTTTGTTTCTTAAATTATATTCACACCTCCATTGTTAATGATATATATATTTCTTGTTGAAAGAAGCAAATTTAAGTTTATAAGACTTGTTTGAAAAGATAGCATATACATGAATTTGTAATTTCACTTATCAATAACTTGATATATAAAAATTATAAATGAATCGGCCATTTTGTTATTTATTATTGTTATTATTATTTTAAAAATTCACATTTCGTTTAAATCACCAGACTGAATTGTTTTTACATTAAATTAACATTTTCCTATCTTTTGTTCACATTTCATCTGATATTGGAAATACATGTAACTTCAAAATAATAAAAACATTTAAATAAAATTTAGATTATAAAATAATTATCATGTTTTCAACTTGTTCTTTTTATAGATTGTGTACTCATTCCTTTAAAAAACAGAGAATGGCATCCGGCCAGTGTTATGGTTGTGGAACAGCATTTGGCTTGTTTAAAAAAGAGGTAATAAATAATAGTATGGATATTCTAAAATAAAATATTTTCTTTTTCCTTTGATTTCATTAAAATATATCTGTTATTGTATGAAAAAATAACTGTAATTTGAATGCAGCCCAAAATTTAATTTAAAAAAATTTAAAATAAAAAGGGCAGACAGTCCTAATAATAGAACTGTATTATGAAGATTCATTTTTAAATGTGGTCCTAATAAAAGTATAAGCATTTATGTATACATGTTGCCTTCTGACCATATATATGCACATGTGCACATACTAACACACACACACACACATATATATGGTCAGTTTACTACTGATTTTCTCAGTAGAAATAAACCACAGTTTACATTTTTATTTTATTTTTATTTTTTAGCATGGCTGCAAGAACTGTGGTTTTGCATTTTGTTCAAAATGTCTGACAAAAACTATTGCTCTGCCCAAACTAGATAATGCCAAACATCATGTCTGCAACAAGTGTTATGATATTATTACTGGGTAGGTTCACATTCATCATTTTCTTTAATGAGACAGAGTAGGCAAAAAATGACAAAATTTGAATAAACAAAATTGTTCATTAGTTTTTGACATGACCGTTTAGAAAATGTACATAAAAAAATTTACTTTTTCAGATAAATGTTTCAGCATTTTTCCAAAAGGAAGTGCATATACACAGAAAAAATAATAATGATGAATAACATCACCCCTTGCAGACATAATAAGTGGAAATATGTTTTATAAAACTTCATTTGTTTTAAATATTTTATCAACTATTTTTTTTTTTTGTACTATCCTAACATTTTTAGAAAGATACTGCATGAAAACTATTTGTGCTAGAGTTTCAAGTTTGAAAAATATTTATTTAAAAACAAGCACTACAAAATGACAGAAAGGAAATCTTGGAAAAATGAACTATTCTTTTCGTATAACCTTTATACAACTCTTCTGTTGTTTCAAAATATGAATGAAAAATGTATTTTTCTTTTTTAAATTATTTCTTTTGAAATATGTAAAAAAAGACTAATTTCTTTCTGTTATTTTGTAGAAATACATGTCTCAAATAAACCCCAGCAGTCTGAATGATATATACAGTATTCCCTCGCTATTCGCAGGGGTTACGTTCTTTACCCCCCCCGCGAATAGCGAAAAACTGCGAATATTGGATGCAGTTTTAAAACGTCTATTATGAGATTATATACGGTACTAAATGCTTCCCAAACACTTTCTAAAGACACTGTTACTCATTAATACAGTAATAATGTAGTAATATTGCATGCAGTTATGTATTTCACTAATGTAGTAATGATAATGTAAACACATTTTAATTTTGTACTGAAACAATATTTTAATCAGAAAGAAACGTAAGTACAGGAGGACAGTAACACCGCATAGCATAGTTACCCATACTGTATTACTGTACCGTAAAGTCATTTTCTATGCGTACAACATATGTATTAGAATTGACAGAAAGTGGAACAAATTTAAAGGCAAACAGACAGATAAATACAGTACGCACAGTTCAGGTAATAATATGCAATTAAAAACATTATTAATACACGGTCACAAAAAATATGCACTGTACATACAGTGTATGTATTTATAAAAAAATACGTACTGTATTGCAATAATAATTGAAAAAATTTGATATTGTTTGTGCTGTCACCAATAATGAATGATAATAAAATGATGATGAAATTTGTAGTGCCATACGATGATGATGATAACACTAATGTACAGTATGGCACAGCTTAGCTGCTGCTTTACAGCACTTTAGGTAATTATTCCTACTCTTCAGGCACTTAAGTCTCTATGACCTACAAAAACCCGGTTTACCGAGCATTTGTTTTTATGACGTTATGAGGCTAGCCTGGTATACCAGCATACGATGCGATAGGGTTAAGAGCCTAACCCGCGAATATGCGGGGCCGCGAATGGGGAACCACGAACAGCTGAGGGTATACTGTATATATATATATATCTATATATATATATTGGTTAGAGTTGAGAGGTTCATGAAATGGGGTATTATAATATTTAAAAAAGCAAAAAATAAATGTAATCATTTGTAAAAAAAAAAAAAAAAACTAGTACTAGTTCATATAATTACATCTGTGAAATGTGTACCTCAAATTTCACAAAATTAATTTATCAGTCTTTTCCTACGAAAGTAAGTTATAAATTTTTATGTTTGCCAAAACAAGATTCTTTTTTCATTGCTTAAATTTAATAAGAATTTGTGAAAAGGTTTATCATTTGTAATGATTGATATGATGTAAATGTGTTCATATTTGCTTTAAATTTAATGTATATATTACTACCACTGTATTTATAATTATATTTCTTTGTTTACATTTAGCAAAGTTGATTCATCAGATAAAAAAGAGAGATATTCTCCACCTGCAGCATATTTAAAGTATGTATTTTTATTTTTTTTTAATAATTAAAACTCTTTGTTACAAATTTAATTTAATAATGGCTGAAGTATACAAGAGTGACATAGATTGTTTTATAAAATCATAAATAAAGAGTACTGATTCAGTAGTATGTGTTCTTAAAACAGTAGTAAGCCACAGAACATGCATACATAAATAATTTCCAGAAAGATATATTTTGACGTATATATATGTATCACGTTTATTTAGCTGCCATTAAACACATATTCTTTCATTGTTCATAGAGGATGTGTCCAGTTTATAAATATTAATTCTACTTTTTATTTCTTTTTGTTTTGATTATTTGTTTTATTATTATATTAATTTTATTTTAAATTTATTTCTTATTATTAATTTCATCAGTTGAGTTGCTTATGCGGTTTTATAAAAGAATTTTTTTTTTTTTTTTTAAACTTGTACTTTCAAATGTTGTTTATTATTTGTATTTTAGACGTGTTGCAGCATTAGAAAATAGGGACACTATAAAAACGAAGAGCAAGAACCAGATGCAAGTCAAACCTGTACCTGTAGAATTGCGAGGTTTATCAAAAGCAGATCGGGAAATTGCAGAGAGACTAAATAAGTTGAAAGAGAAACCTGCAAATGGTTTGCTATTTCAAATCTTCCCATAGAATGATAGATAATTCAAGTCTGGTAGAGTATTGACAGACACTGAGAAATTTTCAAACAGTTTCTTGTTTGATAGTAAAATTTGTCGTTTTGTAGACAACATTTAGAAACATTATAAGAGAGAAATGGTAAAACTAATGGTTTGAAATCTGCAATGTATTAAGAAATCAGTAAACAATTTATTATTACAATCAATACTGCAAAAAGAAATAGTAAAATTATGTTTTCATAAAACTAATATACTATGTTTTTATTTTTTTTTTGTTTTTGTAGTTTTATGTTGAAATGTTTTTATTTATTACATTGTTTCTTGAAATGCAAGATTAAGAATTTTTTTTTTTTTTTTAATTTTAGCTCCAAAACCTGCCACTGACAAAGAAATCAGTGAAAGGCTGAGTAAACTTAAAGGAAATATTCCACAGCAATCCACAGCAGAGACAGGTAAAACGCAGGTGAGTCTTTAATATTTTGTTGTTTTTGTTGTTAAACTTTGGTTAATTAATTTTAATCTGAACTGATACAGAGACTTAAACATGTTAATTTCAAGTGCTTAGGTAAAAGTGTATTTGAGTTATGCACATCCAGACATATGAATATGCATGTATGACAAGCCATTTTATCTAAACTGAAAATGATGTCATGCATGTATAAATGTGTTTGTGTATGTACACATACATATATACTTCATGTTCATGTACATACATGTTTCTGTGACCACATTTATGACTCTACTGTTAAGCATGCATTGTTTCACAGCAAATTATTATCATTATTGTCACCTAAGTGATTTGTAGATGTAAATTTTGTTTTTGTTTTCTTTTTTTAAAGTTTTATCATCCACCTGAACGTAGATCTGAACAACAACAAATAGATGATCTTCTAGATGAAATAGCAGATGAGGTCGAACTGGATGCAAAATTTGACCCAGTTGTGTGTGTAGAAGAAAGACTGGCTAATTTGAGAGATCAAGATGGAACAAAGAAAGGTTTGGTCTTTGAGTAAATTTTAGTTTACTATAATAGAAATCTGAGAACAGAGAAAGGTTTGTCTAAGCAGGTCCATCCTTAACATATTAACTTTATTCGTTTTTCAATACAACTTTCCTACAGTCATTAGTAAAAGTCTTTGAAATGGTTTTGATGTAATAGAGATATGTTTTCATTATAATTACACTTACTATACTTTTGTTACGCATGAGTTCAAACCCTAACCCTATTAAATGATAAGAAATTCTTAAGAATGAATTGCACTCATAATTAGGATACTTGGTAATGTTCATTATAGTTCATTCTGTTTAAAATGAAGTCAATTCTTGCAGATGTGAACGTGCTTTCAAACAACTTGAACAAAGCAACAAGTGATGTTCAGAAGCCTTATAACAAAAACATTGTGGCAACGACAAGTAGAAATGATGAGATCAGTGTGGCTGAAATGAACTCATTGATAGAAGCAGCAGCCCAGGAACTGGAAGTTGATGCAAAGAAAGCTGTGGAAGGGTTGCAGAAAGACAAAGAACTGAGAGAACGACTGAATGAGATAAAGAAGAAAAGAACAGAAGCAGCAGGAGGTTTGTAACATTAATTAGATCTCTTTGTGCTGTCTTTCATAATATGGCTACATAATCTGTGTATTTCTCTGAATGTAGCCAGGTCTATTCATTTATTCATCTCATTTCTTTTTTTCTTTCTTTTTCAATTCTTCTTTTAATCCCAGACCTGTTTTTGATATCATTATCTGTTAAAAATAGTTTTTGTTATGACTGTAATATCAAAATAAATGAATGTTTATGACAGCTAAAGTAATTTTATATTAATTTTTATTGGACATTGTGTAGACACTGAATAATAAAATTGTATTTAATCTGCACATGTAAGTACAGCATTAAAGCACTTCTCTGGCGGTGAGGTTTTTTGGTAATTTCACATTCAAACATCTCGTAATTTGTTTGTCAAAGCCTGGGGAAGTGCATATAAAAGGTCCTTTAGCTGATTTTTGGTAATAGTAAGTTTTCTTCATCTTATTACAAAATGATAATAGACTTGTAATTACCATTAAAATGTGTTTACATTCATGTTCTTGTGATTTGGCTTTACAACACTAAAATATGGAGTATTATAGGAACTCTCTAAAATTTAATAATATATTTTTAATAATATGTTTAATAATATATTTTTGTCAGGTGCTGATCCATCTCTAGTTGCTAACATAGACGATGGAAATGAAGAAGAAGATAGTGAAGATGAAGAGCAGGCCACAAAGAGAATTCTCAAACAGGTATCTCATATTTATCTAGTGCTGAACATTTAAACTGTTAATTTCCATTGGTTTACAAGTAAAACTCAAGTTTAAATCGTTAAAAGAAGTGGTTAACTTTATTATATCTTGTCACAATATTTTGAATACTTGTGTATTAATTCTTTTTTCCTTTAAACATTGAAAGACTGCAGATGAAGTATTTAAGACATTGGTTTTAAAATTTTTACATTCTAATTAGAAAGACACAAGACCACTATATCTCCTGATCTGTCTAACATTCTGGACTGCATGCCAAAATTGATCTGATACTCCAAACCTATAAAAAAAAAAAAAGTCCACCCATTATTATTTGTATTAAAAAGTTCTTTGTGTGATACTTTTTAATTTATATTAGTCATCATAATTTTGGAATGTCAATATTTTGTTTCAGTACTTAGAAGAAGCTAAACTTGAGGATGCAATTGCTGAGAAGAAACCTGAAAGGGAGAATTTAAAGGCATCAGAAATGTCTGAGAAGGTACTGATATATTCTCTCTGAGATCAATGTGCACTCAGATTTAGTTTATGATAAAAGTTTGAATATAATTTTAGAATTCTGAGCAGGCCATTGAGTAACTTTCTGCTTGTTCCATTGTCAAATAATGTTAAATATGTTAAAATGCTGATAACATTCTCTTTACAGTTCAGTACATTTTCTTCTATTTTGGACATGTAATTTAATTAGTAGTGTCTCTTTTTATAAGAGATACACTGCTACAAATTAATAAGAATAATTCAAAAAGTGAAGGCAGTGAGTTTCCTTTCTTGTCTCATTGACATCTAGAAATTATCTGATTGACATCAACCCTTCATAGTGATCGTTGATTAAAGTTGTTCTGATATTGTTGTTTAAATGCCCTTTTTTTTAATGTTAACATTTACTGTACTGTTTCAGACTTTAAAAAGTTTTTTATCATTATTAAAATGCCTTTCATTCATATGATTATTAAAAATGTTTGTACTGTTTCAAACCAAGATCATAACTGTAGATTTAAAAATGTATTTATATCATTGTTAGAACATTTGTTCCTTACATTGTTAAAATGAACTGCAACTTTGTTTCAGACTAAGATAAGTACAAACAGAGATGAAAATGAAGATTATGATGATCCTGATGAGCTTCCATACTGTTCTCTGTGTACAGAGGATGCCACAATCAGATGTCTTGGATGCAACTACGATCTGTACTGTAACAAATGTTTTAGGCATGTTTGTACTTACGCATTTTAATTTAGTTCCAGGTTACTATTCAGATATTTAACAGAAATACTTTCTATACTGAATATGTAGTTCAACCATTATTCGAGGTTTAATGATATATTAACAACTTCATTCTTAATATGTACATTTTGACTTCAGTACTTTTGTTTATATGTCTGATTCTAGGTTTTTATATTCACTTCAAATCCTTATGACATTACATTTTTTTTTGTATGAACTTAAACTACATATCGTGTGTATGACGTACTGAATATTTGTCAAGTCTGCTTATGTGTGTCATGTATGCATTGTAAAGATTGTATAGATAGTTTTAATTACAGTTACTTAAAATGTTTTCTTCTTTAATTACAGACAGTGTCATGAGGAGTTCAACATTAATGACCACGTTTCCATCAAGTACATTCCACCAAAACAGCCTTCATGACACCTAGATCTTTCTGATAAACACTGCTTTACTGCATTTTTATCTTTTTATATACTGTAGAAAAAACATTTTGTAGATGAAATTATCCAGAAGAGTTATATTGTAGCCGTCAGTTTGTGTTAAAAAATAAAACTAATTTCAACTTCAAATTTCTTATTTTTAAGCTATGAATTTGTTGTGAACAAAAATTTTCTGAAATTCAGAAGATACTGATGTGGAAAAACATCTACCTTCATGTCTTATACATGTGTGTATGTCTGCATGCATGCATATGTGTGTGTGTGCATATATGTATATGTAACATGGATATACATACACACATGCACATAAAGGAATACAGAGAAAGGTCAATATAGACTGTTTTAAATATGTGATCTGGCTGTATTTATATATTGCTGATGTTGGTATGGATTTAATAATGCATTTTACAACTTGCTTTTAACAGAATTTGTATTTGTATATATTCACCATATTTGTAAAACATTGAAAAATTTTCTTTTCAATGTTAACAAAGTACACTTAACTTGATTTGTCCTATTCATTAAATAAAAAATAAATTCTTTATCATGCATTTGTTAAATTACAGGATAAATATATGTTTAATTTGTTTTAAAAGATAAATTAAAATAGATTTATCTGTCATTTCTCTATTTGTTGTTTGTTGGGGGGTTTTAATTATAAAACACCTTTGTTTATTTCCTTTAAACATTATGTTTTAAAAGCAACAACTATAAACATTGTTTTTTTTTTGTTTTGTTTTTTAAATTAATACATTTCTAACTGGCTATGGTAAAAAATTAAAATGTTTAATTATTACCCACATGAACACATACCCAGGAGTATGTAGAATCCTTAAATTTTTGGTTAAAGGGGACAGGGGTTGATTTACCTGCAAATTTCAACATTTAAAAAGAAGTACAATCTTATAATACAATTATAATTTTTTTTTTTATCAGAACAACTTACTGTAATGCAAATTATACAATATGCAATTTAAAAGGAATAGTTTCTTCTTGCTTTGCTGAAATTTCCCCCTGTTTTGGGGAGAGCACATTTCCCCTATCCACCTGAGTCATATGGCCATGAATATACCTGCAGATGAAATTAAAATGTTTTGATAATAATATGATTGCATTTGAAAATGCATATTCAGTGTGAGGCATTTTTATTTATTGTTTTTTGTAATGTAAAATGGTTAATTAGTTAAGTTTAACAACATTACACATTCCTATTTCATTTATTGTGTTAGAATATGATATATGTCATATTGATAAATCTTCCATAATTTAAAATCACCTACAAAGATTAATACAATATCAAAGTTTATAAAAATTAAAATTAAAATTAAAACATTTTTTTTTTTTTAAATTATAATTAAAAAAATATGATTCTGGGTTGGTGTTTTCTTTTATTAATTTTTTCTAATATTTTTTTTTTTTTTTTTTTTAAATGATGAATTATCATTATTTATTTATTTATTCTTTTTCTTCTTTTTTTCTTCTATCATTTATGTATAAATTAACTGACAATGACCTACAAATAAGTGTATTCTATAAATAGAGCTTATTATTGATGCTAATAATATACATTATTATGAATATAGCGGGAAATTTCACACTCACTGAAATAATGACAGCTGTATATACTATTTCCTATAGAGGAGTCTAAGAAAAATATTCAACGCTATAAACTGATCGCGAAATTAGATTATTCTTTTATTTATTTTTATTTATTTATTTCTCCTATTACTTAACTTACATATCGCATTAATTACAACGTATAACTAAATTCTAAAACTTCAAGACTACTCAAACTATTTCTTTTATATTTTTATTATTTACTTCCATTATAATTGTATCATATTATCATTTATGTATTTATAGGCAAGGTAAAACAAATAATAATAATTAAAAGATAATAATAAAAGAAAGAAAAAGGAGCACAATGATTTGAAGAAACAAAATCAGTAAGCGACATAGAAGAAGAAGAGGAAGAGGAAGAAGAAGAAGAGGAAGAAGAAACAAAGAAAGAAAAAATGAAACAACAACAATAACAAAACAACATGTACAACACAAAGTAATATTCATAATATAAAAACGTATGACACAACCAGTGCATTTTCAAGTTTGCTTCAATAAAAATAATAAATTAAATTTCCAACAATCGTTATCTGTAGATTGATAAATCAATATGATTAGTCTAGCATGTAGTATACACCTAGGCTGATGTAAGATGGCTGAAACAGCTGGTTGTGACATTACTACTGTCATTTCTTGTTATTGCCGCAGATCTGTTTGTCTATATTAGTGATGTTGAATGTTGCAGTTTATTTCATCGATGGAAAACCTATTAGAAATGACTGATCGTAGCTCATCAGTGGAAATGCCGGCATGCCTGCCCCCAGAGGTGCGCTAAGTGTTACGTTTTATCAATTGTTTTTGTTTTTAGGTCAGTGTTACTGATTGATTTTGTTCCATATTTATTTAAAATTTAGCACTATCGTTGAACTGGTTCAAACCGTTATTATGCAGCCATACATCAGAATTAAAATAATAGCATTACTATAATTAATATTTTTGTTCTTCATAATTTAATGCCATTCTAATTCTTGTACAGAATCAGATACAATATTTTATATCGGGTGGGAGAGGGGAGAAAAGAAAAGAAAAAAGAAGATAAAACTTCATAAAAATAGTTTTGATTCAAATAAAAAAAAATTCAATGACTTTGATTTTTGCAGGAAGAAGAAGGAAATGTGGAATATAAGGTAGTAATATTTCCATAGATTTGTCACTTTTAAGTTTTATTAAATCTGTCAGTGTTATTAATTTACTAGTGTTTTTTTTATTTATTTAAACATGGTTTTATATGTTTTAACAATGTTTTCAATGATTCATTTTCCTTTTTAAATTAATATCTTCCTCTCTGTTTTACCACACACACACACATCCTTAACATTCAGTTGTTCTTTGTTTTCCTTATTTTTAAATAACTATTTTAGAAGCTAATACTAGGATGTGATCCAAATACCTAAAGCTAATGGTTTAACTGAGGCTGATAATACTCAAATAAAAACTACATTTCATTAAATTCTGTAACATTATCATGATTATGTAGCTTATTTTACAATACATAAAATTACATTTCAGCTGAAACTTGTCAATCCGAGTACTTTCCGAATTGAACATCTCATCACTCAGATGAAATGGCGTTTGGAAGAGGGGGATGGAGAGGCCATCTATGAGATTGGAGTGGAAGATAATGGGATGTTGGCAGGGTTGGCAGATTCTGATCTAGAAGCTTCTCTACAGACCTTGCAGACAATGGCAAAAAGGTAAGAATTATTTTGTGTATGCATGCCATGTGTTCAAGTACATTCTGTCATGTAAATTTATAATGTGCAGAGAAGACCACAAAGGAAAATAGTTTTGTACTACTTAATATATTATTAAAAAGAATGTGGTTGATAATGTTTTCATTATTATTAATGTTATTACTGGTTAAAATCAACATCATTATTATTGTTATTATCATTATTATTATTATTTGTAATTGACATCATTATCATTATTATAGTTATTGTTATTATTAATACATTAGTGTTTATGATTTAAAAAATAAAATTAAAAAATTAAGTGTGTTATGAATATATTTTATTTTATTTTTTTATTTATTTTTCTTGCACCTTTGTTTTTTTGTAAGTAAATATAAATTCTGCTTTATGAATTATTTAAAGAATTTTTTTGTTTGTTACACTTCTATATTTGCTAGAAGTAAAATAACTGACTGTAACTGGTTATTTTGTAATACTTTGCATAAATTTGTATTTGTTTTCATATACATTGTATATTTTTATATATGAAAGAGGAGGGAGAGATAGGTGCAAAACTTGCTCAATAGGAGAATTGTTGACCTTCAGATTGCTGATGTTTTTTAATAATTTCTACACACAAAGCATTATTTGTTTCAGTATTTATAAAATATTTGATATATTTCAATATTGCTTTAGACTAGGGGCTTCATTAACAGTTCTACGAGAAAAGATTGTAGAAGGGAGAAATTCTGAAACTGGCAAACGTCGAGCAATGGAAGTTTTAGTCAGAAAAGTTCCCGATGACCAGGAGGTAAATAAAAACATGTGATCTTGTAGAAAGAAAAAAAAATCTTTAATTTTACTTTCAGTTTTAATTGTTTTATCTGAATTTAATAACTAAAAACATTTTATTCAAATAAAAAGCAGGTGTTTTTCTTTTTGTGTCTGTGGGTTTTTTTTAAATTCAGGGTTTAAGATAAAACAAAACAAAAAATATGTAATGGATTTTATGTGCATCAGATAGTTTATGTGGAATATATCCTGTTTGAAGGTTGTGCAGAGAATTAAAAAAAAAAACCCAAAACTTGCTTTTAACAACATTATAAAACAAGCATAATTAATATTTAGAAAATACAAGCTTAAACCCTGAATACCATTTTGTTTCTGATCCTTTGCGTCTTTATATACTTACTGTGTGGTCTGAAGTGCATGGATTTTCTTTACAGACAACCCTGGTGGTTTAAGTAAGAAAAGACTTATTTTATATATGATTTTGTAAATGGGAGTTGAGTATAAGTGTAAGCAGAAAAGTCGTGCTAGATAGCCACTTATAATATCTAGTTTTCTTTTAATATGTATATTTGACTTACTAGTAGTCCAGTTTCAGTTCAGAGTAATCACCCTTTCACTAAATTTCATATTTTCTGTTTCTGGGATGTTACAATATTTGGAAGTCTGTTGCAATACATCTGCTTCTTACAGCATAATAAGATTGTGGGGTAAAACTGCTTCCTGCAGTTAAGGGTGATAACATTTTGAGTGGAAGGAAAGGGTTAATCAATCTTTTGAAACATGCATACCTCCACTGAATATTCGAGAACAGCTGTTTTAGGAAAAATGTCTATTTTATACTAGGATATTGGCTAGAAAAAAGTATATAATGGTCTTGTTCTTGATCTTTGGTAGAAGCCAGTACTAAGATAGTACCCAAATACCTACAACTGTTAAAGATAATGGATTAAATGTTAAAATAAAAATGAAAACAGATATCTTGAATTAATCAGTTTGTCGTTATGGGCAGTGATGAATCTGTAAAGTATATGAATGTTTGATTTTTCAGTTTTTTAAAATAACATTTGTTAGTTTTTTTAACAAATGTTCCTGTGTGCTATTTAGATGAGTTTACTTGTGAAATTCACACACTTGCAGATTTAGCATGAACTTAATATCAAATCATTTACAACTACTATTACTGCTATTTATATTTAAAGAAGTGGAAATATATGTTACAGATGTTATTAGTAATGGTAGATGTATCCTTTTATTTTATAAATAGTTCAGTGAACTATAACAAGTACACATCACGATACCCCAAAAAAGTAAGTTTTCAACATTAATTTCATTGTTTAGGAAAGATTTGCTCAAATTTACATGTATTAATGTTGTCTAAAGGTTTGCTTACTAGTTACATTTATAATATAAAGAAAAAGTGCTTCTTTGAAAAATAAAAAAGAATAAAAATCATGTAAAGGGCAGGTAATAAAATACTGCAAATTTACAGTCATGTCCCTTAAAAAAAAAAGACCCTCCTGTTTACTAAAGAGAAAATATTTTATTTAGAAAATGGGGAATATTTTATTTACTTGCCTTGATTATATTAAAAGGTAAGAATAAATAGCAAATTATTGATTTTCACACATAAATCTGCTTTAATTATTTAAACTTTAATGGTTTTTGTTTTCTTTCAGTTTCATCATTTTGATTTCAGATTCTTAAACTTTTTATTTCTTTCAGCATATTTTTCACAACAAGATTTTAGTTTTTTAAATGGATATGCTGTATAAACTTGTTTGAAATTATCAAAACAAATTTATATTTACAAGTGACTTTTTGAAGTTTTTCTTAACTTTAAAAAAAAAAAAAAAAAGAAATTTAAAATACAAAAACAAAAAAAGATCAAGCATTGCTAATAGTAAATTACAGTAATGTAACAAGTCCACTAAGGTTAACTGAAACAACTATTTTCTTTTTTTCCATTTATTCACTACACAAGAAAGAAAAGAAAATGGCAACCACCACAAATCATAATGGACATGTTACACCTTGTTATTAACAGATAATTTACAAAAAAACAAAAAAACAATAAACTCTATCATTACTTGGTAGTGGACCATATATATTTAGGCTCTTTCATGACACCATCATATTTTAATAACCATATAGAAATGTATAAAATGTATATAAATACAAGACATACTTGATTGTATACAAGTTGTATTTAAGCTACATATATATATATATGTATCTAAAGCACAATTTAATTCTGCTTCCAGTTTATAGATTTGCGACTGGCAGTGTTAGGAAATGTGGATGCTGGGAAGAGCACTCTGTTAGGGGTTCTGACTCACGGAGAACTTGATAATGGCAGAGGTCGAGCAAGATTAAATCTGTTTCGACATCTGCATGAAATTCAGTCAGGCCGCACTTCAAGTATTAGCCATGAGATCATTGGCTTTAATGCAGAAGGAGAGGTATTATTTATTAGTCAGAATGTTTTTTATGGTTACAATCTGATATATGTAATACATCTAAATTTCTTCTCTGGTACAAATAATACAGAAAATAGTTTGAAAAAGATGTTTTGGTTTTGAACAAGTTAATATTTGGTCTTGTTGGATCATGGATTTCATGTTTTCTTGAACTATATGAGGATGTTAACAAAATTCTTAAATCTTTGAACTCAAAATGTAAGACACTATTTTACAAATAGCGTAGAGCTTGCTTGCTCTCTTTCTCTCTTTCTCTCTCTCTCTCTCTCTCTCTCTCTCTCTCTCTCACTCATATCATTCTCACCTCTTCCTTCCCTTCCTCCTCACATGATAGATCTATAATCTTAAAGCCATTATTTTGTTTTGTATAGATTGTAAATTATAGTGGATCTCGTACAATAGAAGATATTTGTGAGGTGTCCACCAAGCTGATCACTCTGATTGATCTGGCTGGACATCACAAATATCTGAAAACAACAATCTTTGGCCTCACTGGAAACTCTCCTGACTGTGCAGCCCTCACGGTCAATGCAAGTACGGGCATGGGTAAGTTGCAGTTTGGTTATGTTGCTTAAAATTTAGTTGGCTGTTCTCTGATTTTAATGAGTAAGCTGAGGTATATGGTAACTATTTCCTGTTGGATTTTAATATTCATTGTTGATTGTTATTTAGTTTTCAGTTTTGGTTGGAATTAATTTTTGTTTTTCGTGTTAATGTTGTAATAATGTGAATATTACAGATTTTTGGAATTTCATACAATTTATGTTAAAAAAAAAATCATGCTGTTCATTTTTCTTTATATACCGTATATACTTGTGTATAAGTCGAATTTTTGGGAGACTATATTAAGGTAATATTTTGGGGGTCGACTTATACATAGGTAATGCTTTTGTAGCTGTTGCTGAAGAGTCGCCATTTTGACTATTTTTTGCTACTGGATGCATCTAAAATAATTGCGGTCTTTCAGCTTTTCAAAAATATAATTTTATTGTATAAAGATTTTTGAAAAATTAAATAACAAAACCAAATATGAATGTAAAACATGATATTCTTCCGTTTAATGACATAAAAATACATTTTAAAGTGAGAAAACCGTCAGTACGGCGTTATGCCTTACGGCGTCTTGCAATGATTTAGGCTATAGCTCGTGTAATACATGCATTTACATTATTATGGTATGTTCCTGCAAGTTATGTTACAGTAGGCGTACAATGTAGGCCTTCATGGCACTGTCACACTGGTCTAAAAATAGTAACGGTGCCTGGAATCTACAGTCGACTTATACACAAGTAATACCTAAAATGACGCAATTTTTGGTCTTAAAATACACATCGACTTATACATAAGGTCACCTTGTACACAAGTATATACGGTATATACTGCAAAATATAAAATTTTATATGAGTAGTAGCATCCAAATTTTTAATTTTTTTTGGTTTTATTTATTTAATTTTTTTTTTAAGCTGGGACAACCAAAGAACACTTGGGATATGCCATGGCATTAGGAGTTCCAATATTTGTAGTTGTCACTAAAATTGACCTCTGTAGGTCACTGATGGTTGAAAAAGCTCTAAGACAGCTGGAGAGTATCTTGAAAGGACCAGGATGTAAAAAAGTACCAATCAGAATTAAAACAGAAGATGATGCCATCACAGCAGCTTCAAACTTTGACACTGAGGCGTTAGTATTTTCTAAGTAATTTATTGTGAGAAATAAATTGTTTCTATTTGCCTAATATCTTTTACTGTTTTATCTTTGAATTATTCTGAAATTTGGTAAAACGAAATAAAGTATTATTTAAAATGTGTGTATGTGTGTGTGTGTATGTGCATGTATACGTGCCTGTGTTAAAAAGAAAACAGATACAGACAAAACATGCATACACAAAAGCAAATACATACGTACTACTAGATAAATTATATAATTATTCACCTGACAGAAATTAGTTTTCTGAATCTTATTTGTTTGCAGAATAACTCCAATTTTCACTGTATCAAGTGTCAGTGGTAAAAATCTTGACCTACTTAAGAAATTTCTCAACGTGTTACCTCCCTTGAAGAGTCGAACAGACAGAGAAAAACTTGTTCAGCACAGCACAGAATTTCAGGTATCAGTGTAACTTGTGAATGTTTAGTGAATAATATTACAAAACAACACAGGTAATAAAATTTTGTTTAAGAAATTAAGAAGTGAAAAGGTCAAATAAATTGATAATAAAATGGAATGCTGTCAATAGTAAAAAAAAAAAAAAAAAAAAATTTATAAAGTTCGGTCGATGTAGCAAATTATGGCATTGCTGATTATGAAATTCAGTTTCAGTGGTTGTAATAATTATGTTATCCTACCCATGAGAAAAATAATTTGATCAACATTTTCCTTTATGTTATTAATTCAAAACAGATAATCTCCAGTAATAAACAATTATAAAGGTTATGATTAAAAAAATAGAATGCCAGTATGTTTTGTACTATATTATTCTATGTATATTATTTGAAAATGCCTAAAGTTGCAAATTAATATAATTTAATAGCTTTTTATAACATTTAAAATTATTTCATTTTAATTTTTAAAATGGTTTTTTTTTCTTCAGATTGATGAATTATTTTCTGTACCGGGTGTTGGGACAGTTGTAGGAGGTAATATTCGAAGGTAAATACATAAATTTGATTATTTTGTTAAATGCAACATAGTGTGTCTTTGGTATATATTGTGATGCGTACCATGTAATACTGCTGATAACAAAATGAAGTATAAAGAGGAGTTGATGTAAATAATGGCCAAGACACACGATATTGTCACTACTTAGCTTACTTAAATATAATGTAGTGTACCCAGAGGCCCTGGGCATCCAATCAGAGAAAAGAACTTAATAAATTTGGTTGATTTATATTTTAATTTTTTATCTACAGAGGATCAATACGAGAAGGTGATAATGTGATGCTTGGTCCGTATGAGTGTGGAACTTTCAGAGAGGTCAAAGTGAAAACCGTCCAGAGAAACCGGTTACCATGCCGACTGATTCAGGCTGGACAGTCAGCCACTGTTGCTCTCCTTGATGTTGAGAGAGAAGAACTGAGAAAGGTTTGTTCATAGCTTGTGTGCAGATATACAGATGTTACAGACACATTGATAATCTTAATTTTATAGAAAAATTTTTATAAAGTGAATATTTTTGATTTATAAAAAAAAAATATGCACAAAATGTGATTTTAAATATCGTTCTAGAAATAAATAAATTTCTTCTGAATTTTGGCACTGTTAATAAAAAAGGGTAGATTATATTTCTGGTTATCCTTCTTTGGCAGTATATATAAAAGTAATTTCAAGTCATAATTTTCTTGGCTATGTTACATCTGGGTTCTTTATTGGTTGATATATTAATTTTACTTTTATTAACAGGGTATGGTGCTGGTCAGTGACAGTTCAGATCTTTGTTCATGTAAAGAGTTTGAGGCAGATGTGTATGTTCTGTTTCACACAAGTCGAATATCAACGGGATTTCAAACCACAGTACACATAGGCACTGTCTGCCAGACAACAGTTATTGTCAAAATGGATAAGGTTTGTGTTCTTACTGTTTCTTAGAGGTACTTTAATGAAATTTTTTATTTTATTTACAAAAAGCTTAAAATATTTTTACATACAATTATATTGTGTGTCATTCCCTTCATTTTGTAATTGTAATAAAAAAAGCCATGATTCAACCATTTCAATAAAAAAAAATGTATTTTGATTTAACATACAGATGTAAACTAGTAATTTACTATATCACAGTATTTTATTCTTTCCCTCTTTACATCTCTCTATCTTTGTCTTTATCTCAGTCCTGTACAGTATTTTTAATCATTTTTTTATTTTATCACTGAGTGCTGTTGTTTGTTGTTTTTTGTTTTCTTTAGGAACACATAAGAACAAATGAAAAAGCACGTGTTATTTTCCGGTTAATCAAACAACCTGAGTACATCTGTCCTGGTTCACGTCTGCTGTTTAGGGATGGAAAGACTAAAGGAATGGGTGAAGTAATCAAAGTATTTCCGTATGAACAAGTTCAGCGTTGAATACACTTAGCAACCTGGTGTTTCAGTATTTAAAAGAACAAATGTGCTGACCTGTATCCAGGCAAAAAAAAGGAAATGGAAAGAGATAAAAACGTAACTGGTACAAACTGTTTAAAAATTGTAAAGTGTTAAAGGTTTTACTTTATTTAAATTTACAATCACACTAAAATCTTTAGTTAAGGAGATTCATCTTTGAAAACCCCCAAAAACCTTTAAGTTAAAGATATTATCTTACTTCCAAAATGCTCACTTTTGTCAGAACATATTTTACTAATCCCTGCACAGAGTTCAAAAACCATTTTTGGTTTGTTTGTTTGTTTTGCATTTGTTAGATAGTAATGTTCACAACAGCTAATTACATCAGTTTTCCACAATTCAAATTTCAGTCGTTGGAATGATAATTATTTATCTTGAAATAAGTTTTGAACCACAGCTGCTGCTGTACTTAAAACCACGTTAGTGAAGAAATGTTTATTGGAAACTGTATTTCTTTTTAGATATATAGATATCTGATTTTGCACAGATATCCACTTACTGGGTTAACTTAATTTTAAAGTTGCCAGCCATACAGCTATTTTTTAATTATTATTATTATTTTTTAAATCACCTTGGGCTTCAGATGGGTTATAATAAATACCACTCTGGGCTAACCAAAATCCCACCAGTCTGAATAATTTTCTTTATGTTAAATTTCAGTTCATATTAAATGGAATATTTGCATGTTACAGATTTTTACTATTACATAAAATAGTTAAGATATATTTAAAATTGTAATGTGTCGGGGAACATTTATATAACTGTTGTTGTTTATGATGTTTTATGTTTTTCATTAATGTTTGTTAAGATTTAGCATTTTTGTTTGTTGCTTGATTTTTATTTTAAATACAAACTTTGTGTTACAGATTATGTATATTTAGAAAATCACTGTTTCACAAATATTGTTGGGTTCTTTTTGTTTTATTAACTTAAATTTTAAATCAATGTTTGTTTGACTTTATCCAGACTAAATTAAATTTTTATGTAGAATTTTTATTTGAGTTGAGATTTGTTTTGCTTGTTAGGTATAATTCTTCTTTTTTTAAATTTGTTTTTGTGCTAGTCATTATTATAAAATAATAATTCATGTAAATGTAGAAATTTATATTTTCTCATTTGAAACTAGAAATACAAATGTATTTTGGTATGTATAATTATGCATGTGCTTGTGAATATGTCTTTCATTTTCAGTTAAAATTGAAGTGTCTAATACATCTCTCTTAATTATCTATTAGAAGCTTCGTTTATAAAATTACAAAGTCTAAACAAATTTATGCAGCAGTTGTTTACTTTTGACTTTCCAAAAGGCTTTGGAGTATTCCAGCAGCAACATGTAATGCAGAAATAGGTACGTGGTCAATGGGTACAAATCCATTGTTTTAAGCTTTTATTAAAATCTTGTAATGAAACCCTCAGCTGACAGATTGAGAGAAAAATGCAGTGAAATACCGTCTCAGTAAGATTTGGGGAGAAAAAGGTTATTTAGTCACATTTTCTGTTTAATGTTTTTGTGCAAGAAAAGTAATAATATGTGGTTTTCTTTGTTACAAATGCATACATAAAACAACAACAGAATAAAGGCTTCTTTACAAAAGCTGTTTAGAACAATCAGGCGTTCAAAGATTTACTGTTTCTGAAGTACACATATCTAGATACAGACTTTTAGTTATGTATTTGTATTACTGTCATACATGTAATTTATTATAACCATTCCTGTTCTAAATACTTGTATATTAATGTAATAATGAATAGATTTCATCTTTCAAAACCTAAATTGTATGTATCTTGTTTTGTTTAAACAGCTCTCAGAGCAGAGTTTATGGTTTGAACAATGTGCATAATGTGTTTTTATAATTTTTAATGTATGTATGGGTTTGTTTTTAGATATTTTCATATGAAATTTGATTCTTTTGTATCAATATTATTCTCTTTTTTTACTGTAGTTTGTGGCATATCACAGTTTTAATTTGTTATAGTGTGCACAGTAGCATGTAGTGTGTTTTTAGTACTTTTTAAATTATATTCTTTGGGTTCAAAGGGTGCATTATATCATGACAAATTTTTATTGAAATTATAATACTAATATTGCTTCTGTATTTATATTAATTACATTGTCTATTTAGAACATTGGCTATTAAGGACAGTGTTGGGGTTTTGGTCCTGCTTTTATTTTATTATTTTTTTAAAAACAAACTAATAATGATAATTTATTTATTAATCTGTGTTTATATTACTTGTAAGCAGTTTTAATTTCAGACAGAATATTTTTCTATTCATTTTCCTTCCAAAACTGTAAACCTGTTTTTGTTTTGGTGTTGTCTGTTACTTGTTGACCAAGTTCTTTCTTGTTATTATTTTATAAACAAGTTCCTTGTAAAAATTAATTATGTTTTTAATTCAGCTAATCTTTCATTAAGATCTAGAGTTAGTTAATTCTTGTGGCAGAAAGATCACGAGTGGGTAAAAAAACACCCAAAAAAGCATCATCTTCTTCTTCTAGTAAGAGCCACAAGTGTGCAAAAATTGGATTGATAATGGAAAATAAAAATATTTTTTTACAAAAATCTAAATATCAAATCATTCACCAGTTAATTACTTGAAGCAACTAGTGATAGGAAGTTGCCTGTCCTGATTTTAGTTTTCTCATGAATTTTATTTGTTAAATCATGAGCTTTTACAAAAGTAAATTGTTATATTTATATTTTGAAAAAATTCCATATATGAATGAATTACAAAGTATTTCCTTAAAGGGAAAAAAAAAAAAAAGTAATAATTTTAAATTTATACCAATTTCATTCTACAAAATCAGGTTTAGTTAGCATATATTAGCTAATGAAAAATCTTACAAAATATTTTGTTATTATACTCAAAAATGGAAATATCTCATTCAAGGTGTTTTTAATTTTAATTTGTTTTTTTAATTTGGTTTTAAATACTTTTACAAAGCTTAAACAAGGAAATAACTTTATTTCTAAATTTGTTGCACATGATATTTTAATCCATGAATTTTTAATGTTGTTATTTAATTACAGTTATATATGTGTTACTGTTACAACAACCTTTTCTAACTTCAGTAATTTTTATTATTACTACTACTTCTACTAGTACTACTACTACTACTACTACATCATACTATCTTTTATTATTATTTATATATATATATATATATATATATATATATATAAAATATATATAAATTATTTATAAGTAGCTGGGTGTTCTGCTGAAAAACTGAACTGCTAATCTCTGTATAGTGTTCGTGTACAGATTAGTTTCTGTCCGGTTTAATCTTTTCACTGTGATATCCTTAAATATATTAGCTAAAATTTTGTTGTATCAACATTAGTAGTGTTATTACATTATGCATTTAGGGTACGGCTAAGATGATGATGATGATGTAGGAGGGTAAAGAGGAAGGAATGGTATGAATGAGTATTTATAAAATTTTCTTAATACAGTACTGTAGATTTTTGTTGATTAAAGAAAACTAAGAAAAACAATTGTGTTTTTGTTTTTATTTTTCATAAAATTCAGCAAATAGAAGAAATTCGGAATTAATAATATAGGTCAGTAAATTTTGTAAAGACATTAAAGTAAATGTGCTACTTATTAGTGACCATCTGGTTGCCAATTTTTATATATTGGACAGTACATTAAACAGTTTTTGATAACCTAGATACAGAACAGTGGATGGAATCATGACAGTTGTGTTTTAACCTATAAGCTACAGAAAAAATTTTATTCATATTTTTCCACGGACAAATAAATATTTTGTCACATCAGTTTTTTTTCCTGTAAGGTTTAAATTATTTTGTTTATTAAGAGGTCACCTTTATTGGATGATTTGAAGAATAAAAATGTGATCTCCCTGGATGTAATTTAGTTTAACAAAAAAATAAACTAATAAATAAATAAATAATGCTAAAAATAGTTTTTATGATTAGACATAAAATCAATAAGAAATAATTGCTGGTGTAATAGCTATACTGCATTTATTATTCAGATCAGGTATTTACAGCATTTTATAATCTGTATATAATACATTTAAAACTGGTATGAGCAATATAATAAATAGAAGTATATTTTCATTAATACAAATAGTTTTGGCAATCATACAAGAAAGTAACATGCATTTTTGCATTGACAACAAATATATTTAATTAAGGACGGAAAACTGGATGGTTTTTATATTATATCAACATAATTTTAAGATGCATAATTAAAAAATGAAAAATAATATAATTTCTGAAATTGGTAGTTATAAATTCTACTTATGTTTGATCAATTTTATCTACTTTGTGTCATTTTGTTTCTTTCATTTTTTTCAGTTCTTTTGTATGAAATAACCAGTAGTCATTTATTTTGGTCATATGTCCCATTAATTATTTAATCCTCTGCATAAATAAATACCTAAATGCAAGGGACAGATTAAATAATAACACAATTTTACTACCTAAGAATTTTCGCATAACAAAGCAGATGCGTAAGTAAGTTTTAGGAATTAATGTAGTCTAAATATAAAGTATTTGTGATAAACTAATATAGTTTAAATATTAACCATTTGTTATAAATTAGCATAGTCTAAATATTAACTACCTGTTATAAATTAATATTGTTTATATATATTAACCCTCTGTTATAAATTAATGCAGTCTATATATATATATATATATATATATATATATATATATATATATATATATATTAACCATTTGTTCTAAAACTAATTACATCTTCCAAGTGTAGACATAAATTATGACAAGAACATAGCTGGGGTTTAGACTACAATATTAACAATTATTATATATTTTAATCTAACACAGTAACACAGCTTGAGACTAATAGTTTATATAATTAGTAAAAAATGTAACCATTAAATATATCTCAATTAACTAAAACATAAATTAAACGCAATAAGCACTAAGATATATTACATTTAACTTATCTTAAAACAGTGATATTAATTTTTCATGTTTTTTAACTTTACATTTTCCTTCATTAATAAATACAGAACTTAAATAATGTTATTATTTAATACTGTACCTAATAATAAAATGTGCCATATGTTCATTTTATACAAACATGACAGTAATGTTACATGGTAAAATAAAAAATAATCACCTACAGTACATTATGCAGAGTTCACAAAAATCTTAATAAATAATCATCAAATTGTTAATATATACTAAAAAGGTATTACAAATACGGAAGATACAGGAATACATTTGAATCTTACATTAAAAATACAAATACATATTTGAACTAAATACTTTCAAAGAAAAGTATTTGTCCATTCATAGAATGGTTTTTACATTAATAAATAAAATACTTTTCATATTTATACATTTTTACGTAATCTATTTTCATAATATCAATCAAATTCACATATCATTTTCATAATTCTTGTATAATATTTATTTTATTTTATGCAAAATATATTTTTAGAATTAATGCACTATATGGTTTTCACATTAAAAAATAAGATTTTTCACACTGCTAGTATAATATTTGTCATATGCTTCAATATTTCAAACTGATACTGTTTCAAGGAGATTTGAAATGAATAAGTATACCCAGTATTTTACAATACTAGTATTTCTCTCTAGTACCTGTGACAAACACACAAACTAACAACAGTTCTCTGTTTTTGAATTTAAAGTAAGTTCAGTTTCATTCCTCTTGGGAACTTTGTCATCTTTTTGCCAAGTTTGCTGAAAATAAATAAATAAATAAATAAATAAATAAATAAATACTGAATGAATGAATGAATGAATGAATGAATAAATAAATAAATAATAATAACAACAACAACAACAACAACAACAACAACAACAACAACAACAACAATAATAATAATGAAATGTAAAACATTTAAAATATATATAAAAATTACACTTTAGAAAAGTACATGTATTTTTATTACTAGTCAGGTCATGTGCCGTTGAATGACAAAGTTTAAAATTAAATCATCAATGAAACTCCATATCATTATAAACACCAATGATTTTACAAGAGTGATTGTTTCAGTTTCACATGGGCAGCTAATATCAAATAGTTAAATCTGTCTTGATGGAATGTTAGGTTCTTGTGGTAACAGGAGAATTTAACTTTTTATATACACACATCAAATTATCACCCTAAATTTATATTTGTTTTTAAATGAAGGAAGTCTTTTAGTAATAACAGTACTGATTTTAAAAATTAATAATAATAATAATAATAATAATAATAAAAACAAGTGATTAAGTGAATAGACATGTTGTTCTATTTTCGAATATCTTATGTGGCCTAGATAAACGTTAAAATAAATGACAACAAAATAAAATAAAATTAAATTAAAAATAAACAACACAAAATAAAAACAAACAAACAAACAATCAAACAAACAAACAAACAAAAGAAATAAATAAAAAGCATTTGACAAAAGTAATTCTTACTCTGTTTTAGAAGGTTTTGCCTGGCCTTTATAAAGGCCATGATATCAGCATCTGCCTTTGCGTCTCCAGTTAATGGAATGTCAGCACACTTTGACCTGCACAAGTGCAAACAGTGTGGTTAGTAACAACACAACATATATTTTCATCTACTGACAGAATTCTGTAATTATACATTATAATATTATATTACTTAGCTGTGTAATGAGTATTATTTTAAAACACTCATTAATACCTCATAATTATTATTTAGCTGTATTACTGATGATCCTGTATAGTTTTACTCTATACTCTACTTAATGTATAGTTAGTATTATTTTAAAACACTCATTTACTCACATTATTTAGCTATATTACTGACAGTACTGTATGGTTTTGCTCTATACTTATCTGCATACACAGTATTTTAAAACACTTGTTAATACTGCATAATTATTATTAAACTAAATGACAATACTGTATAGTTTTACAATATATTTTACTTAGCTATATAGATATTATCATTTTAAAACAGTTGTTTATTAACATATCATTTAGCTATATATTTGACAATATTGTATATTTTTACAATATACTTTACTTAGCTGTGTAGAAAGTATTATTTCAAAACACTCATAACACCACATAATTATTATTAAGCTGTATTAGTGACAATATTGTATAGTTTTACAATATACTTTACTTAGCTGTGTAGAAAGTATTATTTCAAAACACTCATAACACCACATAATTATTATTAAACTTTATTACCAACAATTCTGTATAGTTTTACAATATACTTTACTTAGGTGTGTAGATAGTACCATTTTAAACCATGATTAAAATTTAGGTATATTTTTTTAATGTACAGTATGGTTATATTTTTACTGCATACACTACATATATTTACCACATAATTATTTAGCTATATTTTTTTGTAGTATTGTATAGTTATATTTATACTACATATATTTCTTAGCTATATAATTAGTATAATTTTAAAACAGTCTTTTACATACATTATTTAGCTGTGTTACTGAACTATAGAAATAATATTTAAATGGTAAGCAAGCTTCATTATAAACATTAATATTAAAATAAATTATCTTATTTTATATTAATTACAGTTAAAAATATTTTTGTAAATAAATTCATTTACTGCGCTCCTATCTGTGAACTACAGTCATTTTTACATTTCTAATGACATAAATAAACATTTAGCAGTTAAAGGGGTTAATTAGAAAGAACAGAGTGTGCACAAGATTTCAGGAAACAAAACAAAGACAGAAATATAAAATTTAACTAACCTTGAATCTTCGGTTTTCAGAGTGTCTATGGAACTTTGTGATGAGTAAGAACTCATTCCACCACCGCCAAATCTATTGAGAAGATTGTCTGAGACACTTTTCCGAGATCTGGCAGAGGATGACTGCAAACCTGGTGGGTAGACCATCTCCTGGGTGTAGTTTCGGTTGTTTGGTGGGGTTCTAGGTGGGGTCCTCCAAGCAGACTTTGGATCAATGCTTTTCAGTGATGGAGGTACATTCTGAAAAATGAATGAATCAATTGATGGATTAATGAATAATGAATAAATGAATGTATGAACACTGCATGGATGGATTGATGGTTTGGATAAATGAATGAATAAATATCTGCTTAAACATTTTAACATAATTATTTATTAAATGTGAAATAAAATATTTTTTAATATGTTTGTTTGTTTTGTGTGGGTTTTTTTAAATAAAATTTTATGATATAAAACCTTAAACGATCACATAATGGGCTGTTTTAACGAGCAAGTATCCATTTTATGCTCCTTCCCATACACAGAAAAGCATATATCACAGACTTTGATAAACAAAACACAGTGGAATGGCTGGTATGGGAAAAAAAACAAAAAACAGGTGCAGTAAAAGAGACTCATTCTGGAATATATTGTATCTTCAGTGATTGGTGTAACCACTTGGTTCATGCCCAAAGAAACACAAAGTTTTCACAGATTGTTTTTTTTCAAATTCCACACAAAAATATTCATTTTAAAAGACGTTTTTTAAAAGTTGCTCATCTATATAACACATTATGTAAACTTTATATAAAAAGAAATAAAAATGTGAATGCTTTTACATAACACAAAGTAGTTATTAAAATATAATCTTACTGCAGCAGTAGCAGACTGATCGGCCCACCACAACTCAAAATCTTTCATCAGTTTTACTTTTGACTTTTCCAGTAAATGTTGTAAATGTTCTATCTCTGTCTTCATTCCCCTCAGTCTGTTAAATGTCTCCTTGTAGCTACAACAAATTAAATTGCTTCATAAAACACATTAAATAACTTCATAAAACAAATTAAATAACATTTCAAATAACTTTGAATACCATATTAAACAACTCTGAATAACACATTAAGTAACTTCATAAAAGACATAAATAATAACTATATCAAATGACTCTGAATAATAAATGAAATGATTTTGAATAACATAATAAATAAACTTTGATCTATTATTCTAAACACACTTATACTGAAGATTCAGTAGTGTCTGGTTAGGTATATAATCCAAAGCAAGTATATTTGTGTTAGTGGATTAGTTAGACAGAAGAAAGTGCAGTGTTTGTATACTGTTAGTTCTTGGACAAATCATTTTAACACCAGTGACATAACTCTTGTGCCACTCAGACTGGTTTTAAATAAGTAAATTGTATTGAATTTTACTGATGACAATTTAAGTTGTTTAGCAGAGACACACACATGCATAAACAGATAAACACAGATACACAGACAAAATGCTTGATCATGATAATTAAATGTGAAATAATATATTAAAATAAGTTTAATTAAATGTAATTTATCATATATTTTATAAAAAGAAATCTTATAATAAAAAGCAATAAAGTATTTGCATAAAGCAGATTTTTAAGTACTTACTGCAATTTCTCAAAAAAATGCACATTTACCTACAAAACATTTACCTGTATTTATCTTAAATTTGTCTATGAGTACTCACCTGTGTTTCTCATCCTCCATTGCTTGTCTTAGTTCTTGTTCTTCTTCACTTGGAGGACAATTTTCAGGATCAGCAAGGCCTGAAAGTTAAAATATTTTAAAATATTTTAAAATTTAATCTGAATTATAATAGTCAATAAATATTTAAATTAAATCAGAGCTGTGAATGTAATAATAAATAACCATAATACTTAATTAATTCATATGTATACCTTTCATGGCCATCTGAATTCTGTACTGCTCAATCCTGCTTTTGAAATGATCTGAAAAAAAAGAAAAAAAAAAAAAAGAAATACAAATTATTTAGATAAGCATTTTAAAAAGATTTAAAATGATATTTAGAAATAAATAAAAGTGGGTTCTGCACACAAAATAATTTGTTATTTACATTATTTATCTTCTATTCTTTACCCACACTGAGATCTGCTCTTATACCTGCCTCTGTATACACTCCTATTTGTTTTATAGTACTTACTTATCTTGTTTTTTGACTTGTTAAGAGATTCTCCCAAACTCTTGGCCTCTGCGTACTTCTGTTTCAAAGTTCTCTTGTTTTCCTCTATTGTCTGGTTATGTGCATAATCAGCAAGAAATATGTCAAATGCTTCTTGTCTGCCTACTGATAAATTCCCCACTGAAATCATTAAATAAACAGATTAATTCTGATACTGTTGCTTTTTGTGACTGGAAAGTAATTTCAATATCTTTAAAAAAAAAAAAAAAAAGAAAAGAAAATTGAAAATGAAAACAAAATTACAATTAATGAAATTACAAACAGAGGAAGTCAACAATTCAGTAAACTTAAACTAGTGTTGTATATAACTCAGTTACACGAATATATATATACATGTGTTTGTGTGTGTTTATATGTGTATGTCTTTATGTATTTATGTGTGGTGTGTGTGTGTGTGCTATGTGTGTGAATATTTGCATGTATATGTGCTTGTGTGAGCATTTATGTGTGTGTGAATATATATATGTCAGAAATTTTTTTCTTTTGACATATCAAGGAAACTAATTTGATTAACAATCATTATCTTTAAGAATATAACCTACTGCTGCACAAACAGAAACAAAAATTAACTTACAAATTTTCTTCTTTGTTTTCTCATCTACTTCAGGCTTTGTATTTAATCTGTTTTCATGTTTTGTTCTGTATTCAGATTTTATGTAAGTTTTGTCTTTTTCCTCTCCATTAACTGAAATTCCATTGCCACAGTCAGGTGTGGTTTGACCTGACCCATATGACTCTTCTGACCTTTGACTTGGTCTGTTGTAACTTTCTGATGGGGGAGCAGAGCTTGCTTTCTTAGCTCTTTCTTTTTTCAGCATGTTGACGAGAATATCTGATGCTGTTAAGGAAACTGTACTTACATAGTTTATGTTTTTACCCCCTGTGTTAAAACAACATCCAGAAATCTGTTGACTCAAGTAATGTGAATGAAAACTGAACACAGAAGAAAATGGTAGCTGTCATTTTAACATCTAATCACAGAAATATCTGCATCAGTAATATTTAGATATTAAAATATCAGTTTTAATTAACACTTCAAAATATATATAAATAGTTACTGTATCTCAAATGTATGGTTTAGAAATACTAAAATACTGGACAGCAAATTCACTGCCAATTATATGATCAGCTCCATCAGTTAGCAGAAGTCTTTGTAAATGGCCTCCAGTGAACAGAAGAAAACAAACCATGATAATTGATAATCATTATGGAAGACAGGTCTGAATGAGAAAAAAGAGCAAACGGTGTACTAATAATAATTGATCTTTTAATCCAGTATATCTTAATCTCATTAACTGAACTAGTCAGCCCCAATAATAATAATAATAATAATAATAATAATAATTTATCAAAGGATATTGATCTCATTGTCTCTCTGAAGTACAAGGTCTTTTAATTTCTGATTCTCTGTGTTGCTGTAAGGACCAATGTCAATTGGAGTTATCTCTCTTTGAGGGCTGTCTGCAGTTTTACTACCGGTTTTCTCAAAAATGTACCTCTGAAAATATTAATTAATAATATTTGTTGATAGAACTTTCACAGTAAATGTTCATGTTAAAAGTTACAAAAATTAAGTTACTGACCTTCAAAACTGGACAAAATTCTTTTTTGAAAATATGTAGTAGCAATTACAATTATTAATTTTCACCTTTTGTGGATATTGCATATTTAATTTTCATTATTTATTTATTTTTATTTTAAAACATTTATCTTGAAACTTGAACAAAACTTTTAAAATAACATTTTTCTCAAATGTATTTTTTTATCCACACTGAAAGAAAGTCTCTGATTTATAAATGATTTGTCTGTAATTCTTTTCACCTTGAGTATTTTGAAGCAGGTCTGGATTTTTCTCATGTCAGCTTCTATAGATAACACAGCATCTGTGTCAGTATCATCAACATACATCTTCACAGACTCCTCACATCTAAATAAATAAATAAATAATTTACATGAATAAATAATATAGAAGGAATAAATAATTAAAGTACAAATAGATATATATAGACAGAAGAGAGAGAGAGAGAGAGAGAGAGAGAGAGAGAGAGAGAGAGAGAGAGAGAGAGAGAGAGAGAGAGAGATACACATGCACTCACTAGCATAAATGGATAAAATATGATCAACTTATTAGTAATATTTAATTTCTGTCACAGAATACACTAAATAAAGTTAATACAAATTATTCAGCTAATGAAGGAATACTATAATAATAAAAGAAATTAAAAAGTTGAAAATCTAGATTTAAAATGTCATGAAAACACAGAACAAAAAGAAAATAAAGTTAAAATTAATAATCCACTCTAATATATATTGTACATATAACACAACATAATGCATCTTTAATTTTTATTTATTTATTTGACATGGAAATAACGTAAAGTAAATTGCTCTGTGAAAAGTATATATCTAAAAAAAACACATATATTATACACATTCCTCTTTTCTAAATCTTAATTGTTTCTCTTCCTGTACATTCTTTTTTATTATTATTTAACAACAAAATTTAATCCAGTAAAAATAAATGTTTCACCTGTTGAGTTCATCTTCTGTAAGTTCATCAGTTCTCTGTTCCCCTGTGGCCATCGCCAGTTCATCTTTCAACTCCTGAATTTCACGTTTTAGCTTCGCAATCAGTAACTTAGGGTCTAATTCTTCATTCAGCATCACATCATTCTTAATCATGGCAACCCTCTGAGCAAATCTGCATGTTGATATAGATTCCTGTGAAAACACACAAATATAATATATACATTGTTAATTTCAGAAATTATCTGCCTCGGTGTATCAGGGAAAACTTAAGTAAAAGGTATTTTTGAGATAAGTGTAAGATGTAGTGGTGTAAGGAAAAGTAAAACAGAACAGCCATTTTCCTTAAATCACGATTTAAAAAAAAATAATAATAATTTATTATTGCATAAACTATTAATAAATTATCCTTATTATATAACAGCTTCATCATATTTTAAAGTTTATTTTCTAAAATACAATTAAAAAAAAAAAAAAAAATATGAATTAAATTATTTCTTCAAGAAATAAATTTATTTATTGTAAAATCTAAAATTTTGACAATAAACATAAAATATCTGTGGAGGACAACAAAATCTCACATCAATGCATCTCTTGTCAACTGAACATGTGGCTATCATTGTAGTCATACAGTTTCCACCAAGACTGTCCCGCAGCACAGACGTCATCATTGAATTCCTGTATGGTATGTGCTGTCTATTCTTTTCAGCCAGTGCTATAATTACCTGTTAAATACAACAAGCTCCATTTTGAATTACACATCATCAAGAACAAAAGAAAAAAATGAAAGAGAACACTTAACCCAAACTGTATTATATTAAAGAAGTCAAAAAGGTTTGGGTTTCTCTGTGATTTTTAAATAGTATTTTTTTTTTTTTTTTTTAAAACACACCTGTTAGTAATTCAGTTTACATAATTAACCTAAAATATCTTTAAAATTATATTATTCATACAATTAAAAAATTAATTTAGCTAAATTAAAAAAAAAAATTAAAAAAAAAAAAAAATAAATGTATAATAATAATAATGAAAAGAAAATTTTTTTAAAATAAAAAATACTAAAACATTTTTTAAAAAGGAAATCTGGTAATCTTTTTCCAAAAGTATCAAGTTAAAATTTTCATATGACCATATATTTATAATAATGGAGGAAAACTAATCAGATATAGGTGAGTTTTACCTGTTCCAAATAATGGAGAGAAAGATTGATATATTTTGCTTCAGTAAGCAAAATTCCATTAACACCTGATTTTGCCACTCTTTCTGATCTATAATAATAATAATAATAATAATAATAATAATAATAATAATAGTAATTTTAAGATTAATAATAACAACAGTGTGTAATTTAGAATATTATACTAATAACTTTCTAGATTTAGAAAAGATGTGATAATAGTAACAACTAATCAAAGCTTTGAAAACATTACAATACTTTTAAAGTAATATTTTGAACTCAAATTACCATTTTTTTTTTTTTTTTTTTTTTTGCCTGATGTTTTCTCTAAAATATTTTCCAGTTTAAAGAGTTAATAAAAATAACTAATCACAGTTGTAAAATACTAACCCTGCCAGATCTACAAGGTGGAGCTTGGCCCGCCTAATGGTGGCTGAACCTGTCTCACGTGATGTCAGGTGGATTGTGAAAATGCAGTGAGAACGTGTTGATGCCTGATTCATTGGAGTCTGTGAGAAGATAGATGACATGCAGAGAAAAAAAAAAAAAAAAAAAAAAAAAAAACAGTGAATATTTATAATCTATATATTAATAGGAACTTAAAATTAGGCCAATTGTCTCAAGTCTGGTAGATGCTGGGATCACTTTCTGATACTAAGTAAATATTAATGGAGAAGTTAAGACCAGTAAACATCTCATCCATGTATATAGTCATCTACCATTAACAATGTACACAGTCTCAGACAAACAAATCAGGCTCCTGGATTATGTGCTTGTATGTGAGTGTGTTTGCACATGCATGTGTGACTTGACATACATGCAGGAATCTATATTTATAATAGTTTTCTAGATTTAAAAGCATTCGTTGATATGTGATTATCTGTACACACTGGTGACCAGTTGTATTTATGCTAAGTGATGTGATGTGATAACAATCTCAATGTGTTCATGGAGATTTTGTTTCTGTGTAAACTATGAGTGTTTCATTAACATCTGCACAGAAATTACATGTAAGGATCTCTACCTCAGCTATCATTCTGTTTGTGTCTCCAAGAAACAGCAGGTTCAGAGCCTCCTCTTCACTAGAAGCTTGGTGCACAGACAGATTTTTTAAATGAATGTTCTGATCTGAGTCTTCCATCAGTGAAACTTTTCTAAAAAAAATCAACAACAAGAGTAACATTTAATCAAGTTCTGGAACTAGCAGATCAGGAATTAGTTTCAGTGATGCAACATTTAGGATGGTGACTCAAGCAAACACTCCAACATTCAGGTGGCCTTTCACTATACCACTGACACCGCCAATATATGCAGCATTAATAAAAATAGAAATTTAAGATAAATAATTCAAAATGATGATTTAAAAAAAGGCTTACGGTAAATCTTCAAGTTTTGCTGCTTCATGTTTTGGATCCAGAAGATCATAGCCATTCTCATTGTAAATCTCCAGATAGGAGATGTGTACAGTGAAAGACAATTCTGGAGTCTGAAAAAAAAAAAAATTTTTTTTATTAATAATAATATTAATAATAATTTTAAAAATCTATTTTGTTGTTTTAATCAGTAAATATGTCACATCTTTAGCTGTTCTCTACAAAAATACTCAGACAGACATACTCACCCAACAAAAACTTGAACAGAAATATGTATGTATAGTATTCATTGATATAAAATTATGTTGATCATCAAACTTATGAAGCTTCATATTGTTAGGATAAACCTTCATAAGTTTGACTGATAACCCAAACTATCACTAAATTTAGAAATAAGCATCTGTATGATTAAGTAAAATAATTATTCATTACAGAAACATCAGAATGGTGAACAAGAATAATTTTAATCTATTTTTTAGGTAAAGCAATAATTATGTTCTTTGTTAATTATTTATAAAAACAATTTAAGGCCTTGTCACTACCCAAACCATGTCCTTGTCAACCATAGTTGACATTAATTATATTACGATGATGATCCACTGCCAAAATGAGGCAGACATAATTGCCAACAAATGGCATTACAAGATACTGCGTCATAAACAAATACACACATTCTGTCATTACACAATATTGCACACACACACACACACACACAAACACACACAAACACAAATAAAAACAAAAACAAAAAATCTCATAGACACACACAAGCACAGTACGAAAGAAAAATGTTAAATGTTTGATGTTATTCTGATTACTGAAATGCTCAATAATTTAAACATAAGAAGGATTCAATTTTTTCTTAAAAAGAAAAAAGACATTAATAAAAAAAATATATGTATGTGTGTGTGTATGTATGTATGTATGTTTACATATGTATGTATAGCTATAAACATAAAAATATCTCATTTTTCATTTTATTTATGTTGGGTTTTTTTTTTTTTCATCTGAAATTTAACTGTTTTATGTCATAACATAAAAATTAAGTTATTTAATAAACCTTTTCAATCTTGTCAAAAATGTAGGACAGAGATCGAGGTATGATTCCCCGATCAACATATCTCTCAGCTCCTCCTGTGATAGTGAAAGTCTTTCCTGAACTTGTCTGTAATGACATATTTATACTGAATATATATATATATATATAGAGAGATATATAGAGAGAGAGAGAGAGAGAGAGAGAGAGAGAGAGAGAGAGAGAGAGAGAGAGAGAGAGAGAGAGAGAGATGTAAATGTAGATGTAATTACAATTACAGATATAGATAAAAGATAAATATTTGTATATAAATGCACACACAATAAATGTACTAAACGTTTACTGACAATTTCCCCTTTTTGTGACATTATCATACAGAGAGAAAGGTATAAAATAAATCTCTGACAGATTAAGATTTTTTCTGCTTTCAGGCTTTACAAATGTCACGATATCGTAAACAAACTTAAAATCGTAATAAAATAATTTGGGTTATTTAAAACTGTAGTTAAATGTCTTTAAAATGTAATTCCATTATTCCATACAGTTTTCTCAGACCCTTTCAATCTAATTCTTAATTTATTTATTTATTTATTATTTTTCTTTATTTTAATGTTTTAGTATATTTTTCTTGCAAATTAATAATTCTTACTTTAAACGCTTATTTACTGAGCTATAAATATTAAAAAGTCATTAATACATGATCTGGTTTATTTTAAAATTTAACAAAGAAAGTTTTCAAAACCCACCTGTCCATAGGCAAATATTGTACCATTATAGCCCTGTAGAACACTGGAAAATAAATATTTGTTTTGAAAGGTATGTTATAAAATCATACCTTTTGTATTAAAAACACACACACACACACACACACACACACACATACACACACACAAACACACACACACACAGTAACATTTACCATAAATAATTATCTTAGTTTGCATTTATATTATTGATAACATTTAACTGATATGACGAAAAAACTTAATATATTTAAAGTAACATTTTTATCAAATGGAACAGCATTTTAAACTACGAAATATTAACAGTAATTTTATTTTATTATTGGACTTACTTGTCAATTACAGGCTGACCTACACTATCAAATACCTCATCCTGTGTGGACTTCTGATCAAAAACCTTTTTGAATCTTAAAAAAAATAAAATTTTAAATTTAAAATAATAACAATAACAATAACAATAATAATTAAAAAAAAATGCATTTCTAATTAAAGTGAGTAACATTAGTAAAGTTCAGTGTGAATATGGCTCTAACAATGCTTCTCCAAAAACTAGTGTAAATTGATTCCAAGAGCTGTTCTAAAATAAACAATCGCCGCTTGCTTTCTTTCTGTATAAGGCTTATAGCTGCTAATTGACAGAGTGATACCAATTTCACTCTTAGTGTTAGTTATTTCACAAAATAAACTGACCTAAATTTATAATTCTCCCTCTTGTTATTGACAAAGCCACTGGCCAGCTCTCTTGGAACTGTGATTGTAAGGCGGGGGCAACCATCATCATCTTCATCAAGTTCATACAGCTGTAATTAAAAATAAAATAAATACTATTAAAGACTTCTGCTATAAATCAATAAAAAAATATTTACAGGTTTACAGATTTAAATATACTTTGTAATATCTGAATGAATTATTGAATCTGAAAGTTTATTTCTACGGTATGTGTCAAAAACCAAGTGACTAATAACTAATCATTAGACAAATGGGCGACTTACCCCGGTTCTTGCTTTAGTGGGCTTTATTCGAGCAAAAATCTGAATGGTTTGCTTGACCATCTTATTTTTTGGATTTTTGTTTGTGATAATACTCACACAAAAATAATTAAAATATTTAACAGCGATGAACACATGCAAAGTTTCGACAGTGCAACACCAGATTGTTTACATCGTTGTCCTCCATGTTGCCTGCTATGTGCAACGCCGGTGTAAAAACTGCTTAACTTGTGATTGGTCAAAAATATATTATACTATTAATAGTTATCGAGGAAAGCGTGAGTGACAACTGTGTTTAGAACTGTGGTGGGTGACAGGCGGTGGAATAAAATGCCCATGCTTAGCTGCCGCGATAGGATAAATAAGATTCTATGCACGGATATTCAAGGTACTGTTTATTTTGATTTTAGGAGTAATTTTTGGTTTGAATTATACACATTTATTTAATATTATTGATATTTTTTTAATAAAAATAAAAATGCGCGAGCGTCTGCATTAACATAATAAAATTAATATTATAGTTGATCAGACGACAGTTCCTGACCACCTGCCGGTATCATTGGAAGAAAAATCGAATATTGGACAGTTTAAAAATGCTGATCGTTTTCTGAAGCATCAAATGTTATATTATGAGCAGAAAATAACAATTTATAAATAAATAAAATTAGTTTTGTGTTTGGTAGCATTTTGTGTTTTATCTAAAAGTGTTTAGTTCAAAGCGTCAATATTACATCAAAAGCAGCAACGCGCATACGACGGTAGAAATTATTCTGGGTTTTGCGTTCCAATTTATTGATGTCTTTGTACTATGAATCATCTCGAATAGCAAGACCGATGAAAGAGTTACTTAAAAATAATTTGTTTTAATGTAAAAACTTTCTTATGAGAAATGTATGTGTGCGCGTATGTGTTAATTTTCAATTTATGTCCTGCATACATAATAACATGATGGTAATCCTTTTACTTAAAAAAAAAAATAATAATAATAATAATAATAATAATATCAATATCAATAATAACAATAAAAAAAAAAAAAAAAAAAAATTGAATCTTTTAAATTTCACCTCCTTTTCATATTAAAAAATAAAATAAAAATATGATATGGGTAGGTATTATAATGCATGTATAAACTGGACTGAGTAACCAACAAAAAACAAAAAATGTACATATTGCAATATAGAGCAAATGCATAGGTATACAGTTAATTCATCCAGTAAAAATTATAGTCATTGGTAAAACAAGAATATAGTGAATATCAGTAACAAATAAGAATATTCCCCACTCCACTACAATTCCACAACTGGCATATTAATGACTTTAATAATATGTATTGCTTTATTTGTGGAAATGTGCACATTAAAGATCCCTTTTTTATAATAAATATGTCTTAGTTGTTCCCTTAAACAGAAAAACAATCAAATTGTTTAAACTGGACTACCTCCCCCCCCCCTACACATACACACACACACCAATAAGATGTGCTCGGTAGTTTATCTGCTGTCAGAGGTGTAAGAATTTTACAAAAGCATTGTGTTGGAAGAACAGCTGGTTTGTAATAACACAGAACCAATCATCCAAAACATTGTTTGTTCTCCAGGGCTGGTGTTGATTTAGGTAATTACAGGTAAATTCCTGGTACCTTTTTCTCTCAGACATGTGTTAAGTGCAGTTTCTTTTTCACTTTATCCACATTTGCTGAACATTCTTTGTAAAAGGTAAGGTTACCCAAACAAGTCCTTTATTTTCTGCTTTTTTTGTTTTTCTTTTAACACAACAAGATGATATATTTTTTAACAGTAATAATTATTTGTCTTGTACATTTTCAACAAGGCTAAAATTAGATTTTTATTGTCTTTCAACAGCCTTGATTTATTATTTAAATCTTTTCAAAGCTGTATTGTCCATGAACATTAATGTTCAAAGACAGACAAAAAAAATAAATAATAATAATAATTAAAAAAATTAAAATCAGTGCCTAAGAAAGATAAAAACATTTAAAAGGCTCTATAATATATAGATATATATATTACTATTATTATTATTATTATTATTATTTTTTTTTTGAATTTTGTTTTCTGTTGTCAAAACTATTTTCAATATAATTTTCACCAGTCAAATACTTATATATGTCTAAAAATATTTTATTATTGTTACAAAACTGAGGCCTTGCAGAAGCCCTCCAGTTAGCTTGTAATTGAGTTATCTGGTTAGCAGGTGGTGTAATATAAATTATTACTGAACATACAAGTGTTTGTGTAATGGTTTCATCAACAGCACAATAATGTTTATATTGGCCAAGTGTTTAGTAATAAACATATAGAAAGAATGTATGTTACTTAGCTTCTGCTTCTTTTTTCAGACGTCCACATTGACTTTTTTTTTTTTTTTTTTTTTTTTTTATAAAAACTGTTTTGTACCCTGATACATTTGTGTGTGAATTATTTCTTGGCTTTATTGTAAGGTGTTTTTTTGTTTGTTTTTTTGGTTTAAGGTTTTATGTAAAGATTTGTTCTAATTAGTTTGCTTATGTTTAATATAATTAAAACAGAATCTCTATTACTAGAGGTTTATTTTAATAGTAAATGAAGTATATGAGATTGATTATTTTTAATTTTTATATACATATGTAAAAAACATTATATATTTATTTAATTACATTTATTCACAGAGATAATTTTTCCTTAATAAAATTCAGTTTGTAATTTCTGTCTTTTTTTTTCTTCTTTTTCTTTTTGAGGTGTTTATAGTAGTTCATAGATAATAATTTCAAAAAATCAAAAATAAAACAAAAATCAAACAAACAATAAACAACAGTATAACGAATTGGAAATTCTATTCCCATAAACAAAGACAAGATAGCGGGTTTTGGGGGGGGGTCTTTCTTTTCTAATATATTCCAAATTTGATTATTCTTGGCTAATAACATCTCAAAACATTTTAATAATTAACTATATGACAGAAATTACAACATCATTTTCCCTTATGTCAGGAAAAGCACATAAAATGGCCAGTAATAACCCTATGGGACACTGGTTAAAACAGAAAGTAGCACCATGAATGATTGATCCAGTGCCCCATTACTCTCCAAGCAATTTTAAAAGTATAATAAAATTTATTGTGTCATATATGCATATTGATGAAACCATTATTTACTATTAATTATAATGATGCTCAATATTTCCATCATTGCTACTGTTATACAGTTGTGTTTTAGTACATGAATACATAACACAAGTGACAAATACCATACTATTAACAGTCATTAACATAATTTTGAAACTGACATATTCATAAGTCATTTCATCCATGTGTGTTTATCTGACATAAGGATGTTTTTATTACATGTTGAAATAAGGAAATTAATGATTATGCTTTAGGGTGATTTCCCTGGAGAAGTTAAGTGACTTTTGTGTTGATTGAATTGCAGCTTATAAATTTCTTTGTTGTTAATTTCTGAAGTTTTTAAATAACCATCACCTTAATGTTTGTGTGTGTGTATGTGCATACAAGGTCATTGTTGTGCAATGATAGAACTGATCTCTAGCTGATACAATATACTTTAATAGTTTCTTTCTTTTTCTTCTTTTTTTTTTTTTTTTTTTTTTTTTTTTTGTTGTTATTTGTATATACATCTTTGTTTGCATAAAGAATCTGAACAGGCACAAAAAATATATATTTTTACAGAAAGTCAAAACAAATATAAGTGCTAATAGAAACTGCATACACATAAATGAAAAGAAAATCAGTATTACTTGCTGTTTTTATACCCAATTTTGTTTAGTGGCCTTATCCACCATCAGAAAACAGGGAGAAAAAAGTGCTATCTTTAATATAGTCACCACTGATTCATATTTCTATTTACAGTATTATGAATAAACTTAAATCTTCATAATTAGTTAGTTATTCTGGCACTCCCCTAAAAGCAACATCTGGTTGTGAACTTGTACTTGGGCACATTTTCCCTAATTTTTCTAATTCTCCATTAAAAATAATTTACAGGTTTTTCAGTGCATCTAAAATAGCCATTGTTGTTCATCTCAGATAAAGGAAAAAAAGAAAGTACATCTTCTCACTATGGACATAAATAGAATATTTTCACCAACAGGCCATGTATTTGTTAAATTGTAATTTTAACCATTAAATTGAATGTTTCAGTTTCTAATATTGGATGTTTCCTCATACTTTACATGCCCACAATGAGAAAAAGGATCATACACAAGTATATGTTAATTTATATAAAAATACACGCTCAAGCACATACAATACCAATCTACATAAAACAGATATTCATATAAATATAACAGCAAATATTCACACTTTTTTTCTTCAACATACCTACTAACAGACACACACACACACACACAAACACACAAGCACAAGAACAGATATAGACACACACACACATGCAGTTAGACAAACATTGGTCTGATAACTATTGTAAATATGTTATAAAATCATATTGAAAGTACTCTGATAACATGTATCTTAAATCAATCTTATTCTGATGCCTACATCCAGAATTCCTTAACCCCATTCATATAAAAACATGCAGTTATTTCTGTCAATATATATATTACTATGAATATAACCTAGTAATAAAACATACATTCTAGCAGTTATAAAGATGGAAAAAACTCCTGCATTCTTTTCATTTTTAACCAAAAGGATAAATATGGAATTGGAGATATGAATTTGGGATGAAAAACCTTTGCATATTTTTGTTCATATTTATTTCACATGTATTAGATTTTGTTTTGACCTTTGTCCATGGTTATGTTTTCTCTTCCATTGTTCTGTAACTCTCTGATGCAAGTTTTGATCTTCTCTTTGATATTGTTACATAGGAAAGGAACTAATTTTTTATTATGTTTCTTGTAATTACAGCATCTGTGGTGCAGTGGTTAAGCCATCATGTACATTAAGATTAAGAATAATGATATTTTTAGTTAACCATATTAATTAATTTATTTAGTTAGTTAGGGATTTATTTATTGACTCAGTCTTTTAAGAATTTTGAAACTGTAGATATCAGAGTTCTATAAAGAATGATGACATTATATACATATAGATTTTCAGCTGTAGATACAGAAACTGTTATATTTCAAACTACATGCAAAATATATTGAACTGGACCAAAAAGAGCTGAATCAGACCAAAGCAAAACTTACAGCACTCTGTATTTATTTAAAACATGTATCCATGAATTCAAAGCAGATTTCTCACCCAAACTTAGTGCTAGCAACACCTAATATTTAATGATAAAAGTTCATTTCTTTATGATCAGCTTCCAACAGTACTATCAGAAAACATTAACTGAGATGGTAAAAGATCAAACTCTAATTCTCTCATTAGATTAACTAGTAAATGAATGTATGTTTGTAATAAATAAACATTTACAATAATGGTAATTCTAAAGTCTGTATTTTGGTCTGTATTTTGGTCTGATTTGGTCTTTTTTTTTTCCATCTGATTAGGAATTATTTTGCATCAAGTATTGATGGGTTTCTTTTTGTTTTTATTATTATAATAATTTTTGGTTTTTTTAATTATATTTTAGTTCTTAAATTAATAATGAAGAAATTTTAAATTAATATATATATAATCATTGTTCTTGGGGGACTGTAAGAATATGAAAGAAAAGAAGCAGGCATGGTAACCTTTTCCTGAATGCATTTGAGAAATGGCAGCCTCAGGTTAACAAATACTATCCAAGGGTGTGTTTCATCTTTTCCCATTTGTGAAACAAGCAGGCTGCAGATGGATAATTCCTGACAGGGCAGCAAACATTCACATACACATTATGTATAGAGCAATTTATAAATGGCAGATCCTGGGTTTCAGAAATGGGGGTGGGGAATATTAGTGATTGATATTGTAAAATAAACATAATAAAGACTGGTGCAGAAAGTGAAAGTGTGTGAATATGATAGGTGCATATCTAGATTTGCACATGGTGTTTATATGAGTATAAAAATTTCCACATGAGGACTGTGCAGTTTTCTTCTTTGAATGATTGATATTCTGTTATACCCACAAATGCATGTAAAAACAAAGACAAGAAGCAAACACCTCCACCTTGACAAATAGAAAACACATTGTCTGTTAAATATTTGAACTTTAACTTGCAATCCTGAACTCTTTAATGTGTGTCTAAGACAGTAACAGCTGAAAAATGGGCTTTTTCAGACTCCTCAGCTATTGATTGTATAAAGGTATGTGTCACAGTTTTCTTTTAATGATGAAGAACTGTTGTTTCAGTAGGATGCTAGAATTTGTCAGAATGAGATAAATATTTTAAAAACAATTGTAATAATTTATTCTTTTTTCACTGACTGTTATTTGGATGAGATTTTTTTGCTTTATCAAACCTAATTTGAGTAAATACTACAAAGAATAAAGAAACAACTATTAAAAATTCCATCCATATTAGTTTCATTTGTTATAAAATGGTATTAATTTTTAGCCCATGATATAACATCACAATTTTTCAGATACTGATAGAGATGATGTAATGTATTTCTTATTCTGCTTTTTGTACAAAACATGAATAGTTAATATTTTAAATACTGATTAATAAGATATAAGAAATGTTTATGCATAAATAAATCAATAGGATATTTCAGCCATTAAATTAAAAAAAAAAAAAAATTTATGAAACAAAATGGAAACAGTTATTTTAGCATTTTAAGGCTTTCACAAATCTGCATACACTCTGATAAATGCACACATGGACACTTACACAAATACACTAATAAAGGTTTGTGTATGTATGTGTATCAGCATGTACATTTCTATTACAAATATTATTAATAATAAATAATTTTAGTGTTTTTATTCAGCTTTGATACACTTTTTATCCCTTGTGATAAACAAAGCTGTCAAAAAGAAAATCTCTTTCAAACTTGTAGTTCATACAATATGAACCTGTTTCGGACAATTTTTTCTTAAAAAGTATCTCCACGGTATGGTGATCAACCACAACATAGTTATTATGAACCATCAATTGAGTGGCATGATGCCCACATACCTCTTAACAATAACAAGGAAACTGAATGCTATGTAAAAAAAACCACATCCTCCACATCTCATGGATTGTGTGTCTCTTTTGTTGACATGGTGTGTGCAAGCCACGGGTCCCCATTTAACACAAGACGACTAGTTTTTCTTACTGCCCATTTAAGAGTAGGTCTTGACACACATGGATATGTACATATGTATGTATCTATACCACAGTGATTGTTTCTTCAAGGAGTTGGTGTTTTCTATGCCCAAATGTTGTTGCTGCTGCTGCTGCTGTACTGTTGTTGAAATGATGTGTATATGTAGATTTTGACACATTGCTGTTGTTGTTGAAGTTGTTTTCTGACAGAATAGGGTTATTTTGATAGTGGTTTCTTTTTATTGTTGTTTTTTAATTCAAAGATAAAGTTGTGAGACAGGACATAGGTCTGTTAAGTACAACATACTTTTTATCTCTTGTTGTTTGTTTTTTCTGCTGTTTAGATTGATGACTGATACAGGTAAAACAACTTCAGGGCTGTATTCTGAGAGTTCAAGACCAGGTAAACAAAATACATATAATTTTATTCTTTATTTTTTTTTTTTCTGTGTATGATAAAATTACATACTGTTTTATAAATTTGTTCTCTCTCCATGAATATTAACTGTCAAAATAATGTACAAGAATGATTAAAATGATTATAATAATTTGTTCTTTCTACTAAGACTGTTTTATTATTATTTTTAATGACTTGTTTGTTAACTTCCTTTCAGTTTTATATGTTTGTTAAATTATCTCATTTTCTGACAATGAAGTGGTATTAAAGTTTTTGATGTGATTTTTGCTTGCTGAATATATTACTTATCTGAATTTGACACCCTTTGTGCATTATGCTTTATCTGGTTATAAATAGTCATCTAATTAATTAAGGGCAAGAACATCAAGTCCATTTTATTAAAATGTGTATCTTTATTAGTTCTTACATGAAGAAAATTTCATAAATATGTTAATACAAATTTAAACTGAAGATCCAATTACACAAATGGCCTAAATGTCTAAATGTCCATTTTCTTTTTTTCCCTATAATTAACCATACTTTATTTTATCATTATACAAATATATATTTTAAATTAGTTTCTAAGGCAAGCATAATTTAATGTGTCTGTATGCAATCTATGATGCTTATAAATATCTTAGTTTGCTATTCATACATGTGTATATAAACTTTTATATTGTATTTTGACTGCATTTTAATTTGTAATTTATATCCATGTCTCTTTGCATCCTGGCTTAATTACGTTATTGATGAAATACATATTATATTTTCATTATGTTTAGTTTTCGTATCTTTAGACATAATTTTGAATCTTTATCTGAAGCACTAATGTGTACAAGGTGGGTGGTAACAAAGAAATTGTATATATCATATGCTTGACATAAATTTTACAAAATAATTTACATACATTTGCACAAAGTACTTATTGATATCAGGCCTATTCAGATTCCCTTAATACCAGAAAAATATACCCTGTGATGTATTCTGAATACTAAAAGAAAAATAAGTTGTTAAAAAAAGAGATTATGTGATGTGCTCTGGTGTAGTGCCACACCAAGGAAAATGAATATGTTAAAAAAAGCTGTATTTTATCAGGTTTCTCCATAGAATATTTTAAATTATGTATTTATTTGAAGTTTCATATATATGTGTTTTGATGTACATTATTAGTGGAATTCAGCAGTATGTTTAACTAAATCTTGGTTGTTTGTATGTGTGTAATATAGTTTTACAAATGAGCTGTAAGTATACGCCATGTATATATGTATGTGGGTGTGTTTATAATGTGTGTGTGTGTATGTTGAGAATGCATCTGTAAAGTATGTGTGTAAGTAATTAGTTGATCTTCAGTTAAAGTTTAAATAATTATTTGTTGTGCTTTTTTCTTTATCTTAACAGCTTAGAGACACAGAACAAAAAGTGGTGTTAGTATGAAAGAAAAACAAATTAATATATTTATTTTTATTGCTTCTCAATAGTATTAATTCCAGTTTACAATTAAAGACACCCTAATAATTAAATACATTATGAAATCTAAAATATAAGCCAAACACCTAAATGATTTTATTGTGTTTTAATCCTTTTTTTCAGAATAAAATTTAGTTATAATTATTTTTAATGTTTTATCAGTGTTTTTGAAAAACTTCCAAATTTTAAAATCTCTTAATACTAGTTAAACTGGTTTCTAAATGAAGTTCATCTGTACTGTGTCACATAACTGGTTTGTATTTTGTGTGCGTCAGAACCAGATGATATTTTATATTAGTAACCTTTAGGAAGACTTCATGCTTTGTTAAAAGAGAAATTTATCTTAATTTGGAACAGGTTTCATGCAACCTCAAACATCTGGCAAGCTTGATGGAAACAAAATGCAGCATGACATCATCAGAGCTTTTTTTCACCTCAAAGCTTTAATTATTTTTGTTATTGTTTTATTAGAAGCCCAAAGTTAATGAATTGGAAGTATAAAACTGAAATATAAATTTGGACAAGGTATTTTAAAGTCTGATATATCTGGTAAAAAAAAAAAAAAATAATAATAATAAAAAAATAATAAAAAATGCTATGACATAATTATACTAATATTAATTATTAATGTTTCTGTCTATGAAATCTATAAATGTATATTATATAGTTATAACTAAAGAATTAAATATTATTATTACTAAATTTAAATGTGTAATAATAATCATATGTAGTCTGTTCTGGTAATTGAACTCTAACTCTGAGAATGAAAATGTAACAGGCTGTTGCTTTTAGGTGTACTGCACTATCACTTACAGAGAAATACTCAGTTGAGATGCTTTGATGATTTAATATATTAATAAACAAATAATTGTTTTATTTTAATATATTTGGTCTTTCACTAAGTTACCACTTATACTGTTACCTGCAATACAAAGTAAATTAAGTGATGCTTAATGTGTTTCATGAAAAAAACAAAATGTTAATAAATAAATCAGAAATATTTGATTATATAATGACATAATGACATATATAATTATGAGTAAATATTTGGGAATACCTCCACTGATTTTACTATTAATGTATGTATGTGTATGTCTTTACACACACACACACACACATACACATAATGAAAGTAGGTATGATGTAGATAAAACCTACTACCTAGTAACAAGGGTGCTTTATCATATACATGGTGACATACCATAGCCTTTGATGCCTAAGTAATGTGGCACTGGCTAGACTGAAGAAAATGGCTTATTGGCAGACCAATGAAGATTCATTCTTCAAGCATCTCCCGCTCTTCCTAAGGTGATTGCTTTTATATTAATAAAACATGTCAGTATACAATTCATTCAAGAGTTATTTTAGGTACTGGTTTAAAGATTGGTAATGATACCAAATTTAGAAACCAAATTTCATCTTTCCCACTGAGATTTTCTCTTCAAATAATTATTTCCTGTTTCAAGTGTGTGTTCTATAATGGATCCCTAAGAGGTGAAACAAAGTTATAATACTCTGTAAGACAATCCTTTGTAATCAAATTTCAGTGTAATAGGATGAATTAACCAATGTGTTTATAATGAATAAATAAAAACTATATATAACACAGTAATTGCTCAAACCTCGTTAAAATCGTACATTAAATAGACATGTTTAAATATCTGTCACAATAATAACTAGATTTCAGTAGCTTTAGGAACTGACATGAGCTAACACAAAGCATGTCAGGGTATTACCTGTGAATGTCTGTGGCTACTTGTGAACTTTTTAAATACTGACTGAGTAAACTGATGGTATTTGTTGGCTTGTGTTGGTAATACTTGATGGCAAACAGTTTGTCTAAGATTTGTTGAAAGCTAAACAAACTCAAAATGTTGATGGGAATATGTAACAATGATTTAATATTTGTATGCTCAAGTATTCTGCAGCCAGATAGTATATATAAATCATAAGAGTAGTTGTTTGTAATTGTTGAAAAGGTTATTTATGTGTATTTTAGATTACTGTTCACCAGTAGATTTGGAAAATAATGCAAGAGAGACAGTTTTACAGTTAGTTTTTAATTGTTTTTGAGTTCTATTACAGAAGCAGATATAAATACTAATTGTTTGATTAATATCTCTGTAAAATGAACCTGACTGGTGAATAATGCATATTGAACACTTGCAAAAAAACCTGGAGGTAATAGAACTGCAAATACATTTACAGATACAGAAATGAGTATTTTGTTAGATGCATACTATGAGAAGAGCTGACTGAAATGGAGTGAGAGAATGCATGACAGTGAGAAAGAAAGAGCAAAATATTTAACAGACAGGGAATATCAGAATAAAAAGTACTAGATTAACAAAAACAAAAACAAAAAGTTGTTAACAAGGTAATTAAGAAAAATGTCTTTGTTTTAACTTAAACAATGTTTATTTTGACATCAAACAATCAGGAAAAAGGATATGTAATTGTATATGTACACTTAAACTTTACTTGCCGGCTTACAGAAAGCTTTTCATCGCTGAACTGTGTCCAAGTGAAAACAGCACTTAACTCAAACAACCAGTATCAAACAGGTGCAAGATAGTGCTGTAACACATTGCAGTATTTTCATTAATAAAGATATTTCACCTTCCCATTTTCCCCAATAAAACAGTAGTAGTAGTAGTAGTAAAAATAATAATAAAAATATATATATTTTTTTTTTTTTTTTTTTTTCTTAACATGAAAACTGATAAACCCATAATGCCAGAATATGTTTTTCAGTTAATATTTAATTGGATGCAGAATTTAGTGCCACAGTTTGGAATGTTCAGAGAAAAGCTATATCATGGATGAAGTGTATTGATTGGAGATAGTCACTGTTTAATGTAAAGAAATCCTTTGGCTTGTGTGTTGTGGTTAATGTTTATCATTGGCTAACAAACATCTGCTGTGTGTTCAGGTTGCAGTCACTGTTTGCATTGCCAGCTGAAAGAGATTATCATTGTGCATAGTCCTTACACTGATTATGATCATCATCATTAAAATGATCACACTGATTACTGTAGTAATAATAAGGATGTTGATTATATAATTGTGATGATGAGTATGATTATATTTTAATGGTGATAGGATGATTATGGTGGTAATAAATACAACTAAATGTTAACAGTGAACACAGTGATAGATGTTGATAATGATTATATTTTAATGATTATGTTAATAACAATAGTGATGATAAAACCAATTTGTGAATATTAATGAAATGTTGATTATAATAATTATATTATGTTTTTTTATAAAAACAAATTGCATTAATTAATATTGTAAACTATCAGAACATAAATTTAGCATTATATCATGAGGTTCATGTGGTTATCAGAGTGTTTTAGTGAGTGAGTGACTGAGTTAAAGTTAACTTGAAAAACATTTTCCAGTTACAACAGTATTAAAAAGCTGTCTAAAACTGACAGAGTAGCTTTATTTTGTCAAATAGAACTTTTATCTTTGTATGGAAATGCTTTCCATTGACACATACTTACACCTTATCTCTCTCATCATCATTTGCATTTGTATCTTCAAAGGATAGGGTTTTTCACCTTTGATGATTTCCATAGGTGCACCTATACGTGATCTTGGTGTCAATTTGTTTTTTCTTTTTTTTTCTTTTCTTTTCTTTTCTCTCCTTTCCTTTTGCTGTTTGTTGAATGAGTTTGCTCTGAATCCTTTTGCATGCTGACTAATCACAAAGAACTGAGATTTATTGGATTTTCTGTGATTTGTCTCTTTATTGTCAGTTTGGGACAGGATACTAAATGTTTCTGATGGGTTGAAGATATTTTCTATTCTGGCAGTAATGTACTTTCTAAACTCACAAAAATTACTCATTTTGTTAGCCTTTATACAAAGATGCTACAAGCACCTGTACATATATACAACAAATATATGCACATACAAATACAGGCAGACACCCTAAGTACATATTATGATATTAATGATGAATATGTTAATATGTTTATTGACTTGACAAAAACAATAAAATGTAACAAATATCACATACGTACACATACACACCACACAAACACATCCACAGAGAAACACAAATATACAAGATATATTTGTTCATTAAACAATGTAAAAAAAAAAAAAAAAAAAAAAAAAAAAATCTGTCCTAATACATATACACAAGCAAATACTTTGAACTTAAAACACACACACACACACACACACACACAAAATAATTCTGCATTCTTTTACAAAAAGACACAATGTGATAGAAATATCTGAAATGCATCCTGATTCAGCAACCTCATTTCCTTCCTTTTCAAAGAGAAGTTGTGTCAGAGTTGATCAACTAATGAATTAATGATGTGTGCCACCAGGAACCTTTTGTACTGAATTACTTCCTGGTGTCTGCATAATCAACTGCTTTCACCACATTGCTTGATTATTTTTTAATACTGTATACAGAATGACTCAAGTTTATTGTGCGTGTGCGTGTGTGTGTGTGTGTGTGTGTGTGTGTGTGTGTGTGCGTGTAACTGGATAATTAGCAAAACATCACTGTCATGCTGACATGTACAACTACAAACAATATGATTTTATACATACATACATACATACATACATACATATGTATATGTCTAAGTTAATATAAATTTGAATATAGGTATATGGTATATTGTGTGGACATTCAGTTGTTTGTATATGCATCTATCTAACTTTAACCATGTAAATATTTTAGATAATCTTTCTGTGAATGTTTAACATATCTTACTGTTTAATTTTACACTTGTTAGATTATTACTATTTTTACAGTTTGTACTAATAACTGATAGAGCAACCTAGTAGTTTTTGTTTTTATAATCCATCTGGTCCTGTATTAAACCTTCAGGTACAGAATTTTAAAGTTTACAAATCTGACAAATAAGACTAACATTAGCACAGTTTTGTTTACATTGTATCCTTATGCATTTTAAATATTTATACTTAAAAAAAAAGAAAAGAAAACTAGAAATAGCTTCATGTGTTAGGTTTTTTTTTTTTTTTCCTTTTTTTTTTTTTTTTTTTTGTTGTTGTTTTCTACAATTTTTTTGTAAATACCAGTTTTTAACTTTACAATATATGGGTATGTACCTTTATTTGGTACATTTCTCCCCCCTACAACATTTAGTTTTTGTTATTGTCCTTTTTTCATTTTTAAACCTAATCAAATATTCAAATATTTTGTCTATTTTTAAAACCTTGCCTCACACATTTATATTCCATAAAAATTAAATAAACATATAATTTGTTTTTTCTTTTTCCAGTATTTTCTTTAGTTTGAAATTTTCATTCACAGACCAAGATTTAGATATTTTGTTTCCTTGTTTTTAAATACACATGATCACATATACACACACTTAAACAGTAAATTATATTAACTGAAACAAGTTAAGTAGAATAATGATGGGGGGGTTTGTATGATTTTTGTTCATTAGTTTGACATTTTCTTTATCAGAGTCTTAAATTACATATTCATATTTACAAAAATAAATTAAATAGTAGAGTAATGTGATAATAGTGTGGAAGGTTCTTGCAGTATTCTTTTTCAGCACTGGTTTTGTGTTTTTAAACTTTATTAAAGATATTTGAGATGGTGTATTTTTTTCTTCTTTTTTTTTCTTATTTATTTATTTATTTATTTACTCTTTTTTGTTGTTGTTGTTGTTGTTGTTTTTCTTTCTTTCAACATCCTTCATAGTCTTCATTTGTTTTCTTTTTAAAACTAAAAAAAAAAAAACCTTCTATTGTTGTTTTTGGTTTTCTCTGCTCCAGTAAACAAAATAAAAAGGTCAGTGTTTTATACAAATACTTGGTCTACAGTGAACCTCATCTTTTTTATCAGTGACCTATGTCTTCGTTTTGTAGGTGTCTGAACTAAATGGTCCATTTTTGTGTTGTTATATCACCATTCCAATCGAAACAGTGTGAAATGTAACACAAGTGGCTCATTTTTCTAACCTTATACAAAAAGGTCATGTAAGCTTTTTTGTTGAAATAGCCATTACTGGGGTGAACACTGACCCAGTACCTGTATGTACACAAGTAATTTAATGCATGGTCAGTGGTAAGTACAGTTTGTTTTTTACTTGTATAATATACATACTTAGTATTTCATTAGCTTATTTAAAATTAATTTTCTACTAATTTTTAACAGTTTTAGGTATATATGTATAAAATTAAAACAAATATATAAATTAATTAAAATGAAAATAAATAATAGTTTTGCTCTTAGCATTAATTTTGGTGTTTCATTTTCTTTTCTGTTTTTTTTTATGTTTTTTTTTCTTCTGTTTTTTAACTTTAAAAGTACAGTTTTCTAATTAATATACTAATGGTAATGATACATCTTGTATATGTTAGTAACTGGAATTTTTAATTTATTATTTATTTATTTATTTATTTTACTCATTTTTTTCCATTTTTTTATTTTTTATTTTTTATTTTTTTAGTCTAATGGGTATTATAAAAACAATTTATTTCGATGATTTGGTGCTCAAGCATAACTAAAAACTGTTAGTTATTGGGATACAGTTATTTTAATTATACACATACATTATAATCACAATCTTAACATTTTTACAACACTGATAATAAAATACAATTACTATTTTTTTAAATAATTAATCTTTCTGTTAGGACACAAAACATTTAAATTAAAACAATATCTTTATTGAGGCTTTTTTAAGATCAACAAAGAACAGATTTTAAAATTAAAACTATAGATTCATTGTTTACAGTGAACAAAACCAAAGTGTTATCATATTTAATATTTGCCTTCATTTTTATGATGTTAAAAACACTGATGGACAAACATGTGTATAAATAACTTTGTTTTTACCTGTCGTTTACTTGTGAAATTATGATTGTCATGTGTCAGTTATTAACAGGTATTTGAAATAAATGGTGTGTATGTGTTTATCTCTTTAACAATCACACATCTGTCATGCTACATCAAACAAATTCATGTCACTGACATCTTTTTGTCTCTTCCATCAAAATCTTAGAAAAAATAGTTTAGGTGTGGTTTTTTAATGACAATGTGGGTTATGATAATAATGAAGGGATAATGTTATCATCACTGTGTTTACTTGTAAACAGTATACAATACAAAATGTATACCTAATTTATAAAGGAACTGTTGATGTCCACTGCCCTACTGGAAATAGTATATGATATGATTGTGTAATTTGAGAGTCTGATACTACCTCTGTATTGTCTTGACTGCTATGTAATATATTTATTACTACCTGACTAAGCAAAGATCCATACTGGGAATTGTTTGCACCAGATGTTTTTGCACTGACCATCATTATCATCATGTGATAACTATTTGGTCTGTTCTGATTATTTTTTTATTTTTTTTGATTTTTGTTTTTCTTAAAATTATTTAATTAATGTAAGGTCCATTTCACTGGATATTTTGTGAATTCTATATATGTATTGATCAGGCAATTAGTATGAAAAAATCAACTGTTTCCACTCTACATATTATTGTTAAGAAATAGCAGCAACAAGTCTTACATGAATCTTTACATAGGCAGGAAAATACATATCAGAATCTTTGGTACATCAGTAATGAGGGATTTATTGAATTACTATGTACAGAAAAAGATTATAGGATATTTGTACATAATTATTCCATTTATTTTAAACCAATAATTTGATTATGATACTATTGAATAAACTCAAAAGTGATTAACAAAATATTTGTGAACAAGGAAAACAGTAATCAGAACTTTATAAAGATACAAGCCTGATAATCACAGTAAACCTGACCGGTGTGTTTATACCATACTACTTCAATGGCTAATGCCTCTTAATATCTGGATAACAAAAGACAGAAATCAATGGATGACCAGTGTAGTGGACAATAAAAAAAAAATCCATCTGTCAGTTTGTGATATTTTAATAGTGTGTTTACTAAAGTGGAAGTCATGGGCAGAGCCTTTAAGAGCCCTCAGTTCTACTTCACTGAATTCAAGATGGTCCTTTCTATTTGTCCTCCAGCCATTTCCATTAAAGCTATGTTTCTTTAGCCTGATCTGGTTTACATCAGTGTGAATTAATATCAGTTCAGTCATATTAAACATGTATTATAAATGCGTAATAGATTTTTGTGGATAAGTGCATTCCTGTATCAGGTAATTCATAATTTACATTTTAACTTAATGTTAATATTAATAATAATATGAATAAAAGAGAAGCAGTTAAAGGTAAGTATGAAATAGGATAGAAAAAACAAAGAAAGGTTAGATAAAACTGACGGAACATAAAAGAAAGGAGCAGAAAGGTGGGTAAAAGCAAGAGATTATTGAGATAGGTTGGAAGTAGATAACATTCAAACATCCACATTCACCTGCATAAATTATGTAAATCTATTTACTTTTTTTACTCTTTTTCTTCATAACTCATACAAATTAGAATTAGTGTTCTTTCTGTTTTATATTCACATTTCCTGGGTTCTTTTTATTTTTTTATTTTTTTTTTATTCACTTTTATATAAACTTCAGTAAAGAAGTTATTTTAATTTAAATATGTCCTATGCTAATTGATAATAATGTGAATGTGTCTGTGTGTTTGTGTCAAAATACACCTAACATAAACCAATCATTTATCTTATTACATACTGACATCAACATAATCTAAATAATACCAACAAATTGGCAAGGTTTATTTGTTTTCATATATACACACATACCAGAATGCTAATGACATCAATGAACTTTTCTCCACTTTCCTTACATGCCTATTAAGCAAGAATATTACTGGATATTACAGAATGAGTTAATATACCAAGGACATACTACAACCAGACCATGTCAATTAAATTACTTTAATCATGATAAATGAGTTAATATGGAAACTCCTATTAATATATCACTGTTAAGGTTCAGTTGTAATATGCCTATTAATATACAAGTTGCATCAGCTCTAGCATGACCAACAGTTACAGTATAAAAGTTATATTTGTGCTCTTTTACAAAATATTTCTACAAATGTTTCAAGCACACATTATACCAAACTATCTGATTAATTGGAGAATGTGAATCTTAATGAAAACTTATTAACTTTTTTTTTTTTTTTTTTTTTTTTTAAAGTGATAATAATAATTAATAAATTAAAACATTAAAAATGGAAGCAGTATTCAACCAAACTAAACAAACCACTATATACCATTAATTCTAACAGAACTATTTGCCTTTGTCTGATATAAGGTACCAGGCTATATTATAATAATTAATATTTTAATATATAATATTATAGGTGTGTTTCATATTTGTTTTTTATATCTTAATTATATATCCCACAAGTGTATATATATATATACAAGTATATTGTTTATTTTAGTTTTGGTCATATTGGTGTTTTTTATATTTCTCTGCTGCATACATGGAATCATTTTCACTTTTTCATTCATTTGTTTCTCTTTTTTTGTTTTTTCTTTGTATGTGTCTCTGCTCTGTTTAGTACTTCATTTTAATGTCTCATTTTTCATAAACTGATCTCAGATATGATTAGACATGTCTGATGCCAACATTAAAGTTGATATTGATGGAATTAATGTATTATCAAAACACTGAACTTCTGAAATAATTGGAATGTTTTGGGTTTTTTTTGTTTCTATTTGTTTGTTGTTGTTGTGTTTGTTTGTTTTTTAATTTTTACATTGCTTATGCTTTATGCTTTGTTTTTTGTATTATTATTTTCATATTAGTTTTCTACCATTCTGTTTTGTCTATTTTTGATTGTTATTATCTCTTTGTTTAGCTTCATAATTTTTTATTAAATTTATTATTCTATTTTATCTTTGTTCTCCTTGCAGTTCCAATGTAGAAAGTGAAGAGGATTAAAACTAAGTACAATGCTTGGCCGGCATGGTATATGCTGGTGTCTGGGGGGCAGTCGACCCCCAGAAATTAAGTGTGTGGACTATAATAACCCACCAAAACCAATTGCACTGGACATACCTATGCCTTCTGATGAAACAGAACTAAATGCAAAATTTGAAGAGTTAGTGGTGAGAAATTTTAACTATTTTATAACATCTCTCTGTGTGCTGTTCATTTGTCATGCAATTCTTGTTTATTAAAGTTATTTTATTACAATATTTTTATAAAACATTTCTTTTTCCTTATAAAAATGAAAATCTTTAGCAGTCTATATATATATATCAAAAAGAAATTTGATACAGCCTTTGAAAAATCAATGTTCAGGCTTTCATCCCTGATGTCTCTCAGTTCTCAAAATCTGCTACATAACTGATCAGGGAAAGGACAGGTTTTTTTTTTTTTGGCACTTTTATAGTTCAGGAAAAATAAAGAATAAAAAATTAATTCATATTAATTTGCTTTCTTTCCATCTCTAGAAACAAATAAAAACCAGATAATCCAGCGACAGTCTCTGATATACATTTATTTAAGTATGTAACAGTATACCAATTCATTAATACAGAGAGAATCCATTCTGACATAAATTTTGATTACTAAATATACTCAAGAGATTAATGTTCTGTTCAATTTTATTGACATATTGACTTTTTAACTCACTTACTGCTCAAAACTCAAGAATCCAGAATTGCACCATTTTCAAGTGGCACTAAAAGGCAGCAGTATTGATTTTGTTCTAATTTATTTTCTTGAGCTTAAAACTGTCTTTTCATGTGTCTGATACACATCAGCTGAAAGTAATCATGTTACTTCTTTCTTTTTTTTGGTACATTTTGTTTCTAGATATTCAGTACATAATGCTGTTATCAGAGTAACTCTTTATACCAGATTTGTTTCACATGAATACATTTAACTATCACTATCTTCATCTGTATATTTCTGTATCCAGTTAACAAATCATTATAACAAAAAATAACCATTAAATAAATAAATAAATATTTATTAAAAATAAAATAATTACAATTATTATTATAAGGAAAATATTTTTAATTTTGTAAAAATAATGTATAAAGACAGATTCAAGATCAAATCATGAAAGTTCTTTGTTTATAAAATTAAAAATATTTTGCCATATTTTGTTTTTAATTTATTTATTTTTGTGGGTTTTTTTAACTTGCAGTGAATTTGATTTTTAATTTTTGATTTTTTTCCCCCTCTTCCATTAAATTATCTTGTATTTAAAATTATTACTGTTATATGTATAATTATGGGCTTCAGATTTACAGTTTATGTCAATGAAGGCAGGTATCAATAAATATTTATATGACAGTTATTATCACCAAATAAAAATTACTAACAAAAAAACAGATTATTTTGTAATCATGACTTTCTTACAGGTTGTTAAATTCACATCTTTATTATGTCATATTTGAATGCAATGACCACTACACATCAAAACATCATGAACAGACATTCAACAAACTGTAAATACTTTGTTCAGTGTATTTTCTTAAGCTTAATATGAAGTACAATGGGAGAAATTGTTTATTAAAGAAGGAAATTACTGTATTGTTATCAGCTTTATATGAATGTACAATGATATAAACTGTAATTGTTATAGGAGGTAATTTTCTGTGTATATTTTAAGACTACAGTGAGTTGGTTTGTTTTTACAGGTTGAACTGGATCTTGATAAACAACACAGGGATGCTCTGTACAGTCTGCCCCCTGAGAAAAAATGGCAGATCTACTGCAGTAAGAAAAGGGTAAGATGACTTTTTTACATGTACATATATACACATTATGTAATTGTTGTTTTAAAAATACACAGCAATACAATTAGTAACAAGATAATCATAAATAAATAAATAAATTAAAACAAAAAATAAAAAGTAATTTTATAATAAAATAATGTTACTATTTTTTCTCTTTTTTTTAAATTTATTTATTATTATTATTATCTTTTTTCTGCTTCATTTTTTTTTTTTTCTTCTTTTTTAAACAAGTATAAAAGTTCATTTTGACATTCCATTTTAGTTCAACATCCAGTCACTCAATATTAATTCTTCAGTATCAGATTCTCAGTACTGATAAATTCTCCTATATGTCCTACCATTTTTCTGGACATTTATCCATCCACATATTCATTCATCCAGTATTCATCAGTTACACATTTAAATTTGAGACTAGCTTAAATCAACTTTACATGAGTAACATCTCTTCTGTTACAATAGCCTTGTCATGGTAGATGTCCAGTGTTTTTACTATTATTTTCTCTGTTTTCTACAGTCATTATTTAAATATCATTAAATAGCCACTGACATACTTAACCCATCCCATTATACTACAATGAAAGATAAAATAGAATCACAAGGCATTTTTGTATGTTTTATAGAAGTTGGCTATGTAGCTCAGTGGCTCAGGAATGCTAGCTGGCATGATCCTGTCCTTATTTTTGCATCTTGACTATTTTCTTGTCCAGGTCTCTTGTATGACTGTATTATCAAAGATATGTGATTTATGATCTATGGGAAGTTTCTTTCTGCTAATTTTTGTTGTGTGTAGTAGAGGACTGTTCTCATAGAAATAATGAATATGCTGAAGAAGATTAATTTGTACTGAATCCCTCATACTTCATATCTGAATGCTAACCACTGAACAACTGCTTACTCCCTGTTACATATACACCAGTTCTGTATATCTGGTGAAGAATGGAGACAGTGACTACTGCTGTTTAACTGACAAGCATGGTGATTTTATGTCTATGGGTCTTTACCATATTATTATCACCTCACATTAGCAGTCGTGATGTATCAGATAACTGTAAGAAGGCACGGCCAAATTACATGATGATAGCTTTAGCCTTGGTAAAATCAATTACATTGAATAAAGATTGATAATACATCAGCTTCTAGGATTGTGTAAGTTTTCAGGATTGCTGACATTTTGGGGATTACTAGCTTAGATTATTGATTGACAACTAGCTTAACTTTTATACGTTTAATATTTAAAAGTATATAGTTTAAATGGATTATTAAAATAATTTCTTTTTTTGTGTTTATTCCTAAATCAAAACACACAGACATTTTTATTAGATATGTTTATAACTGAATAATATATAACAATATTTATGTACCTTTATAAAAATGATGGGTATATATATTATTTTTATTAATAATAGTGAATAAGAAAGGACATCTACTAGCACCACTTTATGAACAATCTTTACTGCAGCAAAATATATTTTACATGCATTTTTTTTATAAAAAGGATTTACATGTACCTTTCTCTAGGCAGGAAAGCACATGACAGTTGTGGATCTCTTGTTGGAACATGAAATAATGTAGCTAGTACAAAAAGGAGGTCTGAATCTGTGACACATTGTGCTTTCAACCTATACTCTAACTGCACATAGCCCATTATGGATAGTTATGATTATTCATACTCATATAAAAGTGACAATTAAAAAATATATCTTGATGTAGGTTTTCCAAAATTTTGATTTTCTAACAAGATCCAAAAAATATTATTTTACATCACCATAACAGAGTGGCTTTTGTTGCCACCAGCAGACAAAATATTGTGAAATGTTCAGTGTTGGCAATCAAAGTGATTTAAATAAATATCTGAAGGATTATGAATAGAGAAGCTGAAAATGTGTAAATTTTATTAAAGGTACAATTAATAATTTCAATTAGGCTTTGTAAAATAAATAGCTAAATGTGTGCTGATTTAAATAGTATTATTTTCTTCCTGCAGGAATACTGACAAACTGTGGTGAAATTAATTCCACTGACATAGCCTTTGGTCATTCAACCAAATTATACTTTTTATAAATATTTTGAAACATGTTATTTCTTTTGCTAGTCAATATTTTAACAATATCCTCAAGATTTTTCTTTTTATTGATTTTAACCATTAAAAGAACTACTACAACAATACCTTTTTATTAAAATGTGCATTTGTTATTGCAATAGCAAATGTTATTTCTATGATAATGGCAGAGATTTTCATGCATAAAACACAGACATTAATAGATGATCTTGACCTAGTCTTTTCTGATTTTCCTTTGGTGTGACAAGTATTGTGGAATCGATAAAAGTAATGATGATTTTATTCAGTAGCAGTAAAAGTGCAGACATTTATGTTGGTGATGTTTCATTGCATTTTCATTATTATTGTAGGTGTTTACAAAATATTTAAGTCATGCAGTGTTTATATATAAAGTATCACAAATAAAATGTCAAAATATTAACTTTTATTGTACATTGTACTTATTTGGAGAGCATATTTCAAGGTCATATGGGTTTTGTATCTTGGGTAAAACCTATTTGTAATATTGGTGTTTTATTTTACATAGGGCTTGTGTAGGTAAAACTTTTAGTATTTTGTGTCAATGAGTGCAGCATGTTTAAAAATAACAGTTTATTGTATAACTGCATCTAATTCAGTAGATTTGCTGGTTTACTAAATACATTAACTTGTTTAATTATGTCTAAACAGATGCAGATTCCTTACTTAAAGAAAAGTTGGCACCATTATTGTCATGGATTTAACTGTCAAGATGAGATAAAAGAGACTGAAATAATGGAATTGTCACTAGTCTTATAGATATTATCAAAATAATAGGTCCATAAAAAAATTAATCTGAATCAGTTTCACCACTTTGAAGGCCTTTTCTTTTTTAAAACAACATACTTTCAGTGTAAAATATAGACTTAACTAAGCAACATTATAAAAAGGATTCTGAAGAGAGGAGAATTGTTCATTTATAATAATAATTATTGTTATTAATATTATTTATTTATTATTATTATTTTAAATGTTCTAATTTGAAGTCAAAATTATAAATCAAAATATCAATTCAACATGCAGACAAGACAGCAAAATAAATATTGTTGTTTTATTTTTAACTAATTATAGTAGATTAATTTGTTAATTTGTGACATGAGACAAGAGATAATCAAACTTGTATTTTAGCTAGTCACCTTGTGTCTGAATATGCTAACATCAATTATTTAAAAGTTAAAACCTTGGCTCATTCTCAGTGCAAGTAAACTTAGTCTACCTGGCTTCTGTAACCTGCACTAGCTTCAAATAAAATGTGCCTGGCTAGGAAATCCTGGTCATGCCATTTTGATGAAATGAACAAATGAAAATTTAAGGTATCTCAGCACATTTTAATCTTTAAATTAACAGTAATTAAGAATAACATATAAGATTGTTTATGCAGTGACATTATGAGAAAGGAAACTGCCTTCCTATAGTCTATTCACATTGGTTAGCAGTCACAGAGCACAGATTTTGTATAGAAATTAATAATCTTATATCTGTATACTTAATGTACTTGCATATGTCATATACATTATAATTATAATAGTTGTTTTTGTTCTTGTGTGTTTTTTGTTTTTGTTTTCATTCTTTGTTTTGGGGTTTTTATTAATTATTATTTTTTAAATATATTTTTTACAATTCAGTTTCAAATGTAGAAAAATATCACCAGGTTTTGTCAGGAAAATAAGATATTTTATCACAGAAAAAAGTTCTAATGCCTGATACTTGCCTGCTGCTAAGCACACAGCTGAAATTGTCTTTTATTGGCCTGTATATGTTTATTCCTGCTGAGAAGTTCTTTAGTACCTGTATATGGGCATTATGTGGTAATATCACACATGACTCACTGAGTGCATGATTGACTATGTTACTATTAATGGTTTATTGATTAATGGTGTTTTTATTTTGTCTTAGTCATTTAAAAAATGACCCATGTGCCTTTTAACATGTAAAAGGTGTTGATTTTGTATGTTAAGCGTAAAATGTTTTGCACTTAGTTTTAATCTTCATCAATCAGTACACTATAAATGAAAGAAAAAAATTATCCATTTAAAAAAAAAAAAAACAATGTTTGTTTTCTTAAAATCACTTAGTAAATTGTAAAAAAATTACATTTTGTTGCTAATGTATAAAAAGTGATATTTTCTTAGTAAAATCCAGAAACTGGTAGAATATGTTATTATTTCTGTTACATGTTCCAGAGGCTGCTGATTTGGTTAAAGTTTACAATTCTTAAACTATCCCGACCCAGCCTCAATTTCATCAAGATTCTTCAAACAAGGTCCACATAATTCTGTTATCAGCCAATAACAATCTCTGCTGACAACAATATAGCATTATCATTGATTTTACAGACTTTTCTGTCATGTCCTTTCTTCTGCTAGTGGCAGGAGCTGGGTCAAGTTTGTGTTCCAAGGCCATGTGATGTGGTCAGTGAGTTCTGTAGTGGACAAACTGGTCAAATGAGGAGTAGCCTATGAGTCACCCAAACAGTGTTAATAAAGAAATCCATTAACACTGTCTGATTTGAGAATGAACAAATATTTGGTTCACAACATCTCTACACATTTATTGTTAATAGTTGGTTAGGTGTGAAGAATATCATTTTTATGATGATTATATGAGAAGAAAACTGCTCCATTATATCACAGACTATTTTTAACAGTTAGCAGCAGATGATCCTTTTTTAATGAACCTTTTCATTGATAGGAAAACACACACTACAGCTTTAGTATGACAGTCATAGGGAAATGACTTGAATGGGAAATGGTATAATAAACGTAGACTTGATCTGCTTAGTTATCACACTTCTTATGAGCATTATAATCACTGAGACACAGTTTGACTAACTGAGCAGTGCTGAAATCTCAGTAAAGCTAAGCATTCTGCTGATAAGGAATGTTAACCTGTGATCTAAGTACTCTATTGTATTAGTGTTAATGCCTAGAGAATGATTGCAGCTTAGCTAAATGTATATGCAAAGCACTGTAAGAAGCTGGTATAACTGTTAATGGATAGTGATTAAGCCAACAGATTACAACTTAGCTACTGTGTAATAACTAGACTGAAACAAGGGATTTATCTTTTACTGACAGTGAAATTGACAGTCAATGATATTAATATGTTGATGTTTATGTGACATTTGTATATTAGAAACTTTGTACTACTTAGAAGATTGTTAAGGCTTTAAAACATACATACATGATCTTTAAATTGTGTGTTAGACATTAATGCTAATAATGGTTTGTAGAAACATATTTAAGTTATTATTTTAAGAGGTAATGATAAAGAGGTTAAAATGTATATTAAGAATCAATTTTGAGAACTCTAAACAGTTAATGTTGAAAATAAGAAAATAACTTTTATTAAATTAAGTGAACTATTTAATTTAATTAAAAAATATCTTATTTTACCTTGTATCTCAAACTGAATTATGATGAATTTAATATTGATGTAAAACATTTCTTAGAAAATATCTAAGATTTCATTTCATTTTGTGAAATGTCATTAACCATCTCTAACAGCAAGAGCTATTAATATATATATATATATATGGTCAGATGAGAGGAATTAAGCTTCTTCCATAACATAGCATTGTATTATTTTTTTCCTTTATACATATAGTTAAACATGCACCATAGACTATTAAACCATTTTGACTGATCATGCTTCATGCAAGCACACATTTTAACTCCACACTAGAACTGAATCTCACAAACAATATTCTGTAGTGTGGGGAAACAAATACAGCTTAATATGAAAGTGCAAACACAAAGTGCAGTTTCATTTTGTAAATGCCACGAAGATTGCATGTGCTTATATCGGTGAGAATGGCAGAACAAGGTTATCCTACCTGTCAGATAGCAAACATTAGCCAATGAACTAAGAGAAAATTCATTAGTTAAGTGGCTGGTGTATCATACTAATTGACGAGGATTCTTGTAAGAACACACACAGACTCTTTAAATATCTTCTGTGAGGGCAGCTGCATATAAATATTATTGTTTTGAAAGAAAAACAGAAGGAAAATGTGCACCAATCTGTATTAATAATCTTTTAATTATTATTTTTGTTATTTTTATTATTATTATTATTAACTTTTGTTTTAAAGTAAAAGTTTAACAGTTTTAGTGGTAATAGTTAATAAACTGTTAATATGTTAAAAAAGAAAAAAAGAAAAAAAAAGGAGATGAAGAAAGAAATGAAAACTGAAACAAAAATGCAGAGAGCAAAGAAAAACTTACAAACTGATATAATGCAGGAACTGGTATTCAAATTTTAATTGTTTGTCTTCACTGGTTTGTTATTTAGTCCAGTTGTAATGCACCAAAGCATTTTACCTCCCATTTTACCTCCAATATTGCTGTTTATGTTTAGGCATGCTTGTCCTGTAATGCTAGTAGCTGAATAAATCAATGTTACAGCTAGTATGTTAGAAATAGAAAATTGTTGGTTAACAGGTAAGCAAGTTAGAAGATTCGTCAGTGAGGTAGTTTTATAGATTTCAAATTTCCTTGGTTAACTTTTCATAGGAATTCATATTATGAAATGAACCCAGTATATACCACTTAGTATTCAGCTGACAAAGATTAGTGAGACTTAGTTGGAAGAGAAATTGCTATAATTTTACATTTCTAATATTGGCTCTGGGAACTTCAGTACTACTGATGGTTCTTCATGAATATTTGCATTCAGGGTTTTACATGGACACAGTGGACAAATGCAGTTTTTGAAATCCAAACTGCATATTGATCAGGTTTCATCAGCAGCCTAATGCACTGGATGGATAAGGTAACACCAGGCTTTCTGCTCATGGTAATTTGATAGAGGCAGTAATGACTATTGGTTGTTCCATGTGGTGCATAGGCATTGTATCTGCTGGATTTAATACATTGGGCAGTGATAATAATGTGTATTTGTTATTCTTAACTGTTTAGATGGACCTGTGATGAATACTGGTTTTATTGCACTTTACAGAGAAATATATATTAAGTATAGATCAGTTTTCTGCATATGTACTGGTGTGTGTTGTGTTCTGTTGTGTGTGTGTGTGTGTGTGTGTGTGTGTGTGTGTGTGTGTGTGTGTGTGTTTTCTAATTACTGTTAGTATAGCTGTGCAAGTTGGAAAGATGATGATGAGAAAGTTCTAACATGATAATCTTGCCTCTGAAAATGTCTGTCCAAGACCATGTTAATTAAGATAGAAGGCACATTAGTATTATGCATGCCTAATTAGCATTTTAATCCTTCTGTCAGAATGTATTTCTAAGACTGTCATTTAGGATATGTGACATAAGATTAACTAGGAAAGTAGGTATATTGATCTTATACTCGCTAATTAGCTGTGAGTAGAAGCTACTACAGGACTTGATCCTTGAACCTGTAAGTTGTTAGACCATTGAATAAACAAGGCTGCTCATGTGTTCAAGAAGAGTCATTTCCCTTCTGACCTTCTGATGACTTATTCATATGGTAAGGAAAAAAATTAGTGTCATCTCAAATGATGTGCTGTAGGGCAATTCTACAGTGATAGGGTTGAAGTGAACCTGGAGGGGATGGGGAAAGATAGTGTATTTAATTGCCTAATCACGTATGAACTTGTTCAGATAGCCTGATACCAGCTCTGATTATTTTGTCTTTCACTTATTTCATACTGACTGCAAGCAAAAATGTTTAACATAGTGAAAGAAAATGTTTTACATATATACATGGGAAGATTCAGATGCTAGCATAAAAAACAAAAAGAGAAGGCATGAAAAGAAAATTATAAATATTGTTTTGAATCAGTATACATTGACACCTCAGCACATTTTATTATTAAACATATTAGGTGACCCATCCACCCACCCCCCCAAAAAAGAATAGATGTAAGAAAATGCAACAAAGGTTTCACAAATACAGAATTGGAGGAATATTTGTAACAGCTGATTTGGCTTTTTTTAGGGGGTGGGGGTGGGGATTTGTTCTGTTGTTATTGTTTTTCTAAATAATTTAAATCAATGTACAATAGGCGTCTGGAATTAATATATTTTTCTTGATAAGTATTTAATGTACATGGACAGAAACAAGAAACCAGTTACAAGCTTTATCATTAAAAAAATAAGGGGGAAAAATGACAAATAATGCCAGTATCTTTAATCTTTCACCTATCATTGTTATCATGGAACTGCCTGTGTGATAAAGTTCAGGGTTTTATTAAGTTGGAGTATTGTATGTGGAGACTGAATTGTCTGAGAGCAATTAGCCAGTATATTTATGTTATGGATTTCTTGTGTTTCAACCAGAATCATTCCAGTTATATTCCATCTGCTCTGCTATTGATCAAAATATCTGATTGCAAAATGTATTACAAATACAAACCTGTTTGAGAATATCTGAATAGAAAAATTTCAGAAACAGAATGAACTGCCTTTTCATTGATCGAGTCTATTTATCCAGCATTTGTATCCATTTTTAACCCCTTCTAACCCATATTTCACTTACTCAGCTGTTCAAGGTTTACAACAGTTTATTTTTTAAACTGAATTATAATTTTAGACTTCATAAATATTAAATCTTTTGAACATTTCTTTTAATGAATCTTATTTAGTATCAAGCTTAAAATGAAATATAAGTAACTTTTTGGTAAATGAAGTGATAAGAAAGATAATTGTTTCATTCATTTTTCAGGATGATGATGCTTCTACACAGACTTGGCCAGATTACTATGTGGAAAGAATGAACACAATGTCAACTGTGAGTTTCTTATTACATATCATTTGATATACAAATACTGTACAGCTTGAATTCTTACACATGTTTCTGAATATAGATGATACATCAAACAGCACAGTCTAACAGAAGTATGTATACAAAATCTCTTGGTGCTAATTAATAATAAGTCTTCTACTGTTGCTGCAGTAGATTTCATCTTTCAGACTTTAACACATAATCATTTATCTGACACCTAAAACTATCATTAAAATGAGTTGAGGTTATATTAAATACATTTTCATTTGTCGATTTATTTTATCGTTTACATAGACTCATTTCATGCCTAAACAGAATCTTGTTTAACTGTTTCTTGTTGCTCTCTGTTGTCTCTTTCTCTGTCTTTCTAACTTTAACTCATTCTCTTTTTGTTTATGTTGATCCATGAAGAAAGTAATAGAATAGGTTTGCATTGTACTTGAGTTAAATGTTTTTCAGCTATATCTTGGTTTCAATGACGAAGAAATCAACTTGAGAATTAAACTTGTTGATAACTTGAAAACAGCACTCAGAACTCAACCAATGAGGTATGTCAATTTGTTTTTATTATTATTATTATTTTTTTAATCATATATTATTTAAAATAAATAAATAAATAAATAAAAATAAATGATGAATGAATAAATTATAGATTCAGTCTTTAGTGACTATTTAAAACAAACAATTTTTTTTTTTTTAAATTTAAAAATTATTTCACACAGTAATTTTCAGCTGGTTACTAGATATCATTTTTTTAATCTCGGTATTTTTGATATTTTAGTTTTGTTGTGAGATTCATTGAGAAAAATGGACTGCAATGTCTACTGGACTATCTTTGTAAGATGGACTACCAGCTATCTGAAAGTCCATTGCATACATCCATTATTGGGTGTATCAAAGCTCTGATGAATAATTCTGTAAGTATCTAATACACACACATAATTAAACTGTTCATAAAATATAATTTTTAATTTCTTTTAATAGTAAAGATTACAGTTACAGTTATGTACTTAATATTGGAAGCACTATAAATATGGAATGGAAAAGGTCAAATTCATATTCATTCTTTGTTCCTATTTAAGAAAAAAACAAGACATTGTTAAATTTTTATCTTTTTAAATTTTACTTGGTATTTTTACTTCTGTTTTATCTATGTTTATATATGTGTATATATTTTGTTTTAATTACTACTTACTTTTATTTCTTTTTATTTCATTATTATTTAATTTTTATTCACATAATTTGTTTTATTATTTTTAATTTTTTTTTATTTTCAGCATGGTCGATCTCACGTGCTTGCCCACCCCAACAGCATCAACATCATTGCACAGAGTCTGAGTGTTGAGAATGTTAAAACAAAGATTGATGTGTTGGAAATTCTGGGAGCTGTCTGTCTTGTTCCAGGAGGACATCGTAAAGTCCTGTCAGCCATGTTGCATTTTCAGAAATATGCCTCAGAAAGAACAAGATTTCAGGTATTTACACCTACATGAGATAAAAAAAAAGTTATTATAATATATTGATTATAAAGAAATTAATAAATGCTACAAAATATTTGATTTAATTTTTATTTTAAAAACTGAGGAAAAAGAAAATCTGAGGTAGATTTTCTCATTAAGAAATGTGATGAAATATCATGTATAGATATTACAAATACCACCACATGCACATTATAATCATGCATTCATTTTTATCTGTGCAAAAATGTCTGAAAATAGTTTATTTCAAAAACTATTTTAATATCTCATCAGACAAACCTGAATATTTTTTTTTCAGAGATCATCTTAATAATTAAACATTTTTATCTGATATTTTCCAGACATTGATCTATGACCTTGACCGGAGTACAGGTAAATACAGGGAGGAGGTTGGTTTGAAGACTGCAGTTCTGTCTTTCATCAATGCTGCACTCAAATATGGACCTGGACAGGTGACTAATAGACTTTGTAAACATATTTATTTTGTATTGAAAGTGTATATTATGCAGAATAAGAATTTACCATAAAATTATATATTTCTTATTTGTTTATATATATATATATTATTTAATTCAAAGAATTTAAGATAAAATTATCCAATTTTATTTGTATCTTTGTTTATTTTCCAACAGGATCATCTGGAGTTTCGTTTACATCTTCGATATGAATTTTTAATGTTGGGCATTCAACCAATTCTTGACAAACTGAGAGATCATGGCAATTCTACTTTAAACAGGTATTAAGTAGATTCTTTAATTCAATGGCTGTTGTTATTCATATTATTATTGGAAAATGTAAATGTATGAATGTGTATAAATTTGTGTATGCATATATATCTATTCATGCAAAGATGATATGAGAATATTTGTGTTTTCAAATTTTGATATAAAGAGGTATAAAGTACAGTGCAATGTATTAAAATATATAAAAACACTGTATAAGCAATTACATTATATTTAATTGTTGTGTAATTTTTAAATTGTTTTCAGACATATTGATTTCTTTGAAATGGTCCGAACTGAGGATGAGAAAGAGCTTGCAAAAAGATTTGAAGGGGTTTGTATTTCTTATCAGTTACTTTATTTGATTGATTTATTTTTATTTTATTGTATTATTATTACTTTTTCTTGTTTTGTTTATTTTTATTTTTTTTTATTTTTTTTTAAATGGAAAAATAAATATTTGTAAGATACAAATATATCTTATTTTTTGAGAAAAAAAAACCTTGTCAGATATCTTATCTAGCTATTAAACTCAGTGATTTTAAAATGAATGTATTTAACTTCTGTAAGCTGTTTCATTAATATTGTTGTTACAGGTTCATGTTGACACTAAAAGTGCTTCACAAATGTTTGAAATTCTGAGAAAAAAACTGGCACTGTCTGCAGCATACCCACACCTGCAGTCAGTTCTACAGCATCTGTTATTATTACCATGTAAGTAAAATATAAAGCAGTAAAACATTTTTTAAATATTATACTATATAAAATAATATATAAATGAAGAAATATATAACATGAAATTTAGGGATTCTCTCCACATGGATAAAAATTATAAAAAAAAAAAAATAATAATAAATAAACAAATAAATAAATAAATAAATTTATTTAATTAAATGATTTTCTGAATCAATTTATACTTCATAGACCGAAGAATTTTTATTTGTTGAAAATTCCCTACTGCTGTAAATCTAAAATTAAATGTAAATAGCTATTGTATGTTTGAAACTGTATTTTTTTTCAAACTGACAACAAACCAGCTATCTTCTTTATTTCAAATCCAATATGACTTTGTATTCTTAAATATAACAAAACATTTAAAATCTAAAATTCACCTCATATTTTTAATAACTGCTTTACTTTTATGCTACCAGCTACATTTTTGCTAATCAACTGTTTTATGTATTTTCAATTTAGAATAATTGTTTTACCACACATTATCAATTTTGTCATTGTTCTTACTTACTATGCTGGCTCCATTTTATAATTTCAGATGGAAAGCATGACTGGGTATCTCTGTGGACCATTATTGATCAAGTTGTGCAACAGATTTCCTTACAGACAAACGGACAAGATCCTGATGTTGCTCCAATGGAAATAAACCTCAAGAAAGTTGTCCATCAGTGAGTCTTCCTACCCTTTATTAATATTACTCCTTGTATCACAAAAGACTGAAAAAGTTATCATATCTATCAGTTCATCAAATCTTATTTTTGTTTTACCTCTTATTGTTCTATTAATAATGTATTATTTTTATGTTAATGTCAAATATTATTATTAAGATTGATCACAGAAACAAATAAAACAAATATTTAGAAAACAAAAATGCTTGTTTGTTCAAATCATTATTACAACAAGAAACAGATAAAATTATTACCCAGAAGTATAGAATATTTATTTTATGCTGTTTGTTCAGACATCAACATGTTTTAAATATTTGAGACTGGATATTGCTTTGTATTTCAGACTTGCCAGTGAAAATGATGTTAAATCCTACCAACAGAAACTTAGGGAAGTAGAAAAAAGTAATGATGAACTTAATGCTAAACTGGAAAAGAAAGAGAGAGAGTGTGAAGTGAGGCTGCAGGAAAAGGTACAGTGCAAGCAAAAACATTAATAAAATACATTTAATATTAAATCTAATAGTTTAAACTGTAGAGAATCATTAGTAATACATTGAACCATTATAAATTTTTTTATAAATTAATAGAAATAACAAAAATAATAATGATGATTTTAATGGTAATCTTGATAGTAAGATTATTATATATTACCATCATCATTATAACAGTAAGAACAAATTGACTCTGAAGTAATGTAGTGATTGAAAAATATTATAGTGGTTTCTTTTCAGTATGCTCTCTTGTATGTATTTAATATATATCAATCACATTATGTTTTCATATCCTAGTACAAGTCAAATGATTGGAATGGTAATAATGCTTATTTGTATATCCTAAGTATTTCTTTTCCATGTTATATCTTAACTATCTACAATAATATATTTTATTTTACATACTATTTATGTTAGATTATGTACTTTATTTAGTTAATACTTATCTGTGAATTTTATTTATTTCTGGACTTCAGGAAGAGCTGATTTCTACAATGAATAAAATGAAGACAAAGTTGGAGAAGGAAATAGCAAATCATGCAGAGACAAGAAAACAGCTTGAAGATCTTATTAATTCTTTTCATGAGGCAAAGATACAAGTAATATTTTACTTAGTTTTGTTTCCATTTTATTCAGATATTTATTATTATTATTATTATTATTATTATTATTATTATTTACTCTGTTCTTTTTTTTTTTTTTTTAAATATCATTATGATTATAAACAGTTTTTAGGCAACACCATTTTTTTGTTTTTTGTTTTGTTTTGAGGATATGATAGAAACACAAATATATTAACAACAACCAGTCTTATTTCAACAACTGTTTATGGTTTTCATTTGATACTTTAGGTAAAATATACAAATTGCATGTGACAGATATAAATACAAAACTTAAAACTTTCAGACTATTTGCTTAACACTCTAAATTAATGCTACTAGTCACTGTGTCAAATTATAAAATAATAATATGAATACATCTATTTATTTTCTTTTAATTATTGTTCAGCTGGAAACTGAAAGAGGTGAAAAACAGAAACTTCAACATCTAGTTAAAACAGGAAGCCTTCCTGATGATGCTAAAATGGGAATCTCAAAAGCTGCAGCATCTCTCATCTCTCTGGACATTGGTCGTAGCATATCTAATGGGCATGTTCTACCTCCACCCCCACCTCCACCACCACCACCGCCACCACCTGGATCAGCACCCCCACCTCCACCTTTAATAGGTAAATTTTAATTTGAATATATGAATGATATAAATATTTATTTGTTCATTTTCATTTTCTGATTTTGATGAAGTGATCTTAAAATAGTTGATTAAAAACTATAAAAAAAATCAAATCATTTATATAAGTTTTATTTAATTATTTTTACTATTATTTTCTTTTTGTTTCTTTAGTTATTATTATTACTATTACCTTTTTTAGTTCGTTATTAATATTTGTAATAGTAATATTATAATTATTATACTGATGATTGTTATTTTTTCTTCTTTACTTCTTTCTGTCATTATGTATTTATTTATTAATTCATTTATTCATTTATTCATTTATTTATGTATTCATTCATTCATTCATTCATTCATTCATTCATTCATTGTAGGTGGCTCTAGTTTAGGAAAGTTTCCTGGATCTGCAATGAAAAAAAAAAATTGTCCCAAACCCAACAACCCACTCAAGTCTTTCAACTGGACCAAACTTCCAGAGGTTAGCTTCTGTCAGAAACTAATCCATTTAGCACCAAGCTTCATTATTTTCACATCTGTATGACTCTAGCCAAAATCAATGCATTTAAGTAAAAATGTATTAAGCAATTATTTTCATGACCTTTTTGGTGGCAGACTGGAGGTTGATAAAACATATTTTTAAAATAAATTAAATTAAATTAAAATGTCAAATTATACATATTTAACTTAATTCTTCAATATATGCTTTATTATGATTTCTTTTTGTAATGTGTCCATTTTTCTATTTTCAGAATAAAATAGCAGGCACAATATGGACTGATTTGGATGAAACAAGAGTAATATTTCAGTTTCAAATAATTACACCAATTAGAAATAATTGATAAAGAATGTTAAATTCTATTTTGAATAAAAGTTTATGCCACTGTTTTTGTTCATGCATTACTATTAAGTTTTGTAAGTATATTCAAAATTAGATGTTTATTTTCATTTAAAGGCAAAATTTATTATGTAACTATCTGTCTATCCTACCTTTCTATCTACCTGTCCACCTATCTTTTTCTGGGTCTGTCTGTTTATCTGTTTATCTGTATGTGCATATGTCTATCACTCAACTATATATCTATATAATCTATGCATAGATCTATTTATCTGTTTTATCTTCTTTGTCTGTCTGCACCTTATGTAAAAAAAAAAACTGATATAATTTTCAGGTGTATCCACTTCTTGACCTCACTGAATTTGAGCAGACATTCTCAGCATACCAACGTCGTGACAGCCCTGAGGATGACCATATCAACTTCAAACCGAAGAACAAAGAACTGACTGTGATAGATGGACGGCGGGCACAGAATTGTAACATTCTGCTGTCCAAGCTGAAGATGACCAATGAGGAACTGGCCAAAGCAGTGATGAGTATGGACTCAGGGGAGGATCTACCTAAAGATATGGTGGAACAGGTAAGTAACAAAATGTAGAATGAGGAACAAAACAATATAGATAAGGACCAAAATTATGAATGGTAAAATAAAATAAAATAAAAAAGTAGAATGGGTAAGAAATTAAATGGTAGAAAAAGGGGAAAAAATGGTAGAGAAAGTATAAAAGATAACATAAAATGACAGAACAGTTAAGAAAATGTTAGAGCCACAAAGAAACAAAATAGTAAAATGGATATGAATCAGAATTGTAGAATAGGAACAAATTATAACTGCTAGAAGAGGAAAGGCATCAACTATCATTCATATTATTTAGGAAATGTTTATATTTATTTTATTATTTATTTTTAAATTTTGCTAAAAGAATATTTGCTCCAAGCTGTTAGTTTTATTTAGATGTATATTTTTAATTGTATTTTTTATTTTCTAAAAGTTGCTGAAGTTTGTCCCAACCCCAGAAGAAACTCAACTTTTATCAGAGCATGCTCAAGAAATAGAAAACATGGCACGTGCAGATAGGTTCTTGTTTGAGATGGGCAAGTGAGTAATAAATTCCTGTTTTTCACAGCATAAGATACCAGAATATTCCAGATATTTCATAATGAAGAAATATTTAGCAAATTTGAGATTATCTTGTTACTAAGCAGTATATCTTGGTTGTTTTATAAACTTTATGCTATTTTTTGCAGTGAGTAAATTTATTTGTTTTTTGAATTAGATATTTTATTTTAGTAAATATATAAATAGAATATCTGTCTTTATGCTTGGTTAATGATTTGTTATTTTTAAAATAATTTTCACAGAATTTGTGATTTATATTTTTATAATGTTTAATAATTTTCTTTAAGAAAAAAAATTATGTACGTATATATGTATGTGTGTGTTTGTGTGTGTGTGTGAGAGAGAGAGAGAGAGAGAGAGAGAGAGAGAGAGAGAGAGAGAGAGATTTTTTTACTATTTAGGTAATATGCTTCTTTGATAATTCTAATATATATGTAAATAATAACTGAATCTGAACATATTAATTCAAGTCATACTTAATTTTATTTTATAAATTTTACAGAATTGTACACTATGAACAAAGATTGAAAGCATTATATTTCAAAAAGAAGTTTCAAGACAGAAGGACAGACTGTAAACAAAAAATAGATGGTAAGTTACTGTTACAAAGAGTGTCAAATAATATATTTTTAAAATTCTTTATTTTTATTATTAATTAAACAAAAACGAAAACAGAAAAAGAAATAATAATTATGAAAACTAACAATATATACACAGCTAAAACATTATCTTCATATTTTGCCAGAAGAATAGACAAAAACACAAATTATTACTGGGGTTTTTTCTTACAATTTTTCAGGTGTATTTGATGCTTCAAAACAAATGTTTAGAAGTAGAAAATTGAAAAAGTTGTTGGAACTTGTGCTTGCACTTGGTAATTACATGAATCGAGGTCAAAGGGGAAATGCTGTGGCTTTCAAGATGGTTTCATTGAACAAGATCATTGACACAAAATCAAGTATCAGCAAAAATATGACTCTTCTGCACTACATAGTTACAGTTGTTGAAAAGAAGGTAAGAAAATTGTGTCTACTTTTATTCAAAAATTGTATATAATATTTTTAATTATTTTTTTTATTCTAGTTATTATTATTTTAATTATTTTTAATAGAAGTAGTATCATCATCATCATTATTATTATTATTTATATTTTGGACCAGACCATTCCTTTATCAGATTGGTTGTATATTTAATGTGCTTAATATATGTGTACATTTTTCTATGTAAATGTGTGTGTATCTGCACACATAAACACTTTTTTATCCAAGTTTAAATTGAAATTATGACTTTCATTATGTGAATTGTGTCTTTTCTGACTCCATACAAAATTCTTCCTTCATTTATATTAAAAGAAAATTATTTTAAGTTTTCAAATATTTGTTTTTATTTATAGTTTACAGAAGTGTTAAAACTGGAACAAGATCTGTCTCGAGCAAAAGATGCAGCAAAAGTCAAGTATGTATACATTATTGTTATGTATGTTTAATTAATTCTAAATTTGCTTTTAAATCTAAATATACTTACTACTGGCTACCAATTTTTATAATGTTTTTAGATTTTTTGTTATAATCATGCACTTATATTGTTTTTATCATGCTAACATCAAATCACAGACCTTTTAAACAAAGTTATTTAATTTGGAACAACTACATACTGTAAATGTAATAGATTTCCCTGTCTTTTGAATAGATAATATATGTTTTTCTTTTTTTCTATTTCAAGTTTTTCAGATTTGGACAAGGAAATAAACAGTCTGAAAAATGGACTTAAAAATATTGAAAAGGTAATTTCTTTTCTTTAATACATTTACATTATTTTCAGAAAGTAATGGAGATAATACTGGTCATCTGGCTGAATGCTAAACAAAATCAAGAAATATTTTTATTTATTATATACATTTATACAAAAATATATTTTTTCAGGATTTTAATAGATTTTTTGTTGTTCTATTCTATTCTTAGACTAAACAAAACACAATTTATGTATCTTTATTAAAAAAAAATTGTAGAATATTTACTACAAACTGATTTTTGTTCAAGGAAATGGACTTCTTTGGAAAACAGCATTATGATCCCAAGGACAAATTTGTTTCTGTTATGGGAGATTTCTGTACTGTAGCTGCTTACAATTTTTCTGAGGTTGAAGAAACTTACACAGAAATGAAACAGAAGGTATTTTACTATTTTCTAAAAACAACTAGTCTTTTTCATACAACAGTATGAGACAAATGTGTAAAGTTATAAAAATGTTTTTCTACATTAATACATTTTTCTTTAATGTAATTACTATGGTTATATATATTATGAACAAATAAATAAAAACAATGTCTACATTACTAGATTATCATTAACTATGGAAAACATAAAACATAAGTCATAAAGTATAACAATAATATATTAAACAGTATGTTTCTGTAGTTAATTTTCCATGTGGCATCATATCATTCATAGTACACATAAGGTACATCAGAAACAACAATACAAGAACCATCTCTTTTGTTTATTTATTTATTTAACTGAAGTGAAGACAACAAATATGGGAAATTGGCAGCATATGTACATTGTCTCAGGCCTGTTATATTACCATATTAAATAAATATTATCAAAAGTGCCATGTACACTTGAAAATATACAAAATGTATTTCAACTATTTTATACAGTACATGGCACTGTACCATAGTTTTTAACACTGTCTATATTTTGTTGTGTATAAGATTGTCTCTGTTAGATAAAGCCATCTTAACTTTGATTTTGTCTGCATGACCACAGCTTTAAGCCAGTGTTTCTGTATATTTCAGTATGACACCATGCTGAAAGCATTTGGAGAAGAACCAACAGTACAGCCAGATGAATTCTTTGGTATATTTGACACATTCCTCACATCTTTCTCAGATGCCAGACTGGAGAATGAAAGAATGAGAAAACAGAAAGAAGAGGAAGAAAAGAGAGCAAAGATGGAAGATCAGGTACATGTTTTAAACATTTCTGTTAAGTTGTGTACAATTAATGTTTTATTTACTAATTAAATTTTTTTATCAAAACGTCTGAACTCATATTGTTTTAAGAAATTTCTGTTAATAAAAATTATAATTATTAGTTGATAATTAAAAAAAGTTTAATTAATAGTCATATATACATACATATATAAATATATATATATATATATATATATTATTGTTATTTATGAAAATCTTGTATTTGATGAACACTTTAATGAAATTGTTAGAAAGAATAAAATTGTTATAGTACAACATCATGTTTCAGGTTTCCATTTGTGTAAGTTTCTGCAGGTCATGGGGATTAGTTTTATTTTTTCCCATGTATTTTGTAATTAATTTTGTTCTTAGACCTCCACCCACCCCATTAAAAAAAACAGCATTAAAGAAAGTTTCAGAAAGTCATGTGAAGATTTAAATAGTGGGTGTATATCTGTATGTATGTGTTTCTGTTGTATGTATGAGAGATAAATTAACTGACTGAAATATGGCATACACACAGGTCACAATGAATACATTTAAATATATTTTATTGTTACTAATCTTACATAGACATCAACCATATTAAAACAAATTTTTTTTTCACTTTTCCTTTAGCCATGTTTCAGAGTAAGTGGGTTTATAGAATAATTTGAATTACAAACTAATATACTGATATGTTTTTGTTAATTCTAACAAAAATATTTAAAAAAAAAAATGTTTAGATTTTTAACAAAGAAATAAAGAATAAATTAATAATAAATCAAAAATTAGAATGGAAATGGTTTATCTGTTCATTTGTATTTATAAAAAAACCTAATAGTTTCTAATATTATAAAGTGTTATTAAACAAATGTTCATTTATATGTGAGAGCAGTTCTTTTAAATTTATAATATTTTACTAATTGTTTTCTGTGTTTACTGACAGATTAATTTTTTTTAACTAAATACTTTTTCAGTTTTGTATTTATCATGTTAACATCAGATCACAGACCTTTCAAAACAAAGTTATTTAATTATTAAAATAATAATAATAATAATAATTCTTTATCATTTTGCATATTAAAAGAAAATTAAATTTTAAATATATTGAATAATTCATAAATTTTAATGAATTGCTCATCTCGATTGACAGTAAATCACTTTCTTTTTTTTTTTTTTGAATGTAAGTTATTGATTGCAAAAATCTTTTGCTCAATACCTAACTTTTAGAAACAAAAAATTTGTAAAATGACTTTCTTTGATTTTTACGTGTTAATATTTCATTCTGTAATTATCCAATTGAAATAATTTACTGATTTGTAATTTTAATTGTTCAGCTGAAAAAGGAGAGAGAGAAACGTTTAATGCAGAGGAGAGGAAGTAGCAATGTGGAGAAAAAAGATGGCAAAATCACATCAATTGCAATTGAGAATGGAGAAAAAGGTAACTTGATCAACACATAACTTGTATTTTCAACCTGAATCAAACATACACCACAATTATATCTGTACAAACAGATCATTTCATTAATTTCTAATAATTTGTTTTTGAAAGTAATTAATTAAACAACATAACAAGCATCAGAGAAAGAACAAAGCTTGGTATTTTTTCTTTTAGTATGACTTCATTTTTGTGGAAATGTTAAAGAAAAATCTAAAAGATAAGTAAATAAATAAATATTTAAGACAATAAATTGTTTTTAAAATTATATATATATATATATATATATAGTCAAATATTTTTTGTATATTTCTCTATGCTACATGACATCCCAAAAAGAGAAAAATATCAGCATTAATGACAACTTATTAACATAAATAAAATTTCATTAATACATAGTTTTTTTATTTGACACTGATAAAACTATTTTCATGGTCACAGGTATTACAAAAATCTTGAAAAGGAATCTTAAAATTTGTAAGCCCACATATAATCAGAATACTAATACATAAAGCATAACATAGCATAGCATGGAAACAAGTTTAATATTTTGTAACTACATTTTCAGGAGAGTTTGATGATTTGATATCTGCACTGAGAACAGGGGATGTGTTTGGGGAAGACATGGCTAAAATGAAGAGAAGACGACGAGTGGCTAACAACACAACACTGGACAGGGAAAGAGTAGGAAATTTAAATGGCATGAAATAGAACTACAACATGCGTTAATAATAATCAGGGTGTAATTTTTTATAACTCTTATTTATACAACAAAGCAAAACAGTGTTTGAATGACTGAGAAAGAAAGTAAAAATCCTTTTTTTCATATTTAGTGTGACATCTTCAAATGAAGTTTACATCACAATATTTCTTTAAAATTAGAATCTGTTATTTAAAAAAAGAACAATGGAAAAGTCTGTAGATATTTGTATATCCATTCATTCCTGTAGCTAGCAATTTCTGTTTCTGCCTTCTCTTGTGTTGTACTAGAGTAAGAACGAGAGAGAAAATATAAAATAAGAGAAAGTAAGAAAGCTACAACAACAGTGATAATAACAGTGAGAAAATGGTTTTTTTTAATTTTTTTATTGTGCAATAAAAGTTAATTATTATAGTCTGTAACAGCTAAACACCTTTAAGGTTGTAACAGCTCTGCACATATACATTTTTTTTAATGCTTTATACAATCAATTCTTCAAATGTTGTGCATGGCTCTCTGTCTGTAAATGCTTAATCAAAATCTTAATAATACAAAACTGATAAGACAAGATTCACTTTAATATAAAATAATGATTATGAAATTTTTATCTCTATTTCTGTAATATGCAGTCTGAAAGTGAAAAACAACCCTTTTTTTTTCTTTTCATAAGACAGTTAGATTACAGCTGTAGCATTTAATACTGAGAGGAAAAAACCTAGATTTATTAGTAAATGTTTCAAATCAAACTACACAAATGTATCATTAAACTAAAATGCAGCACATTCAGGTTTCTGAAATTAAATAATTTCATTAACTAAAATGTTTTGAAACTTTATTTTTGTTGTTTTCTGATGTCACATACAGTTAGCAAAATCGTTCAACTTAAGGTGCCAATCCATCATGCCTTAACTTTGTCATTACTCTGTGACATTTATTGATATGCATTTATTAACAGGCTGTTAATTAACATGTATGTCGTTTTATATTTTACTACTTTAACAATGTTAGTGCATGTTTTTAGTTAACTGTTGTTATGTGCTTGGCTCTTTGCCTCAAATAAAACTTGTATTGGAATTATACAGATGATTTCACCTCAGGGTTGTGAATTGTTGTAAAATGGCAGTGAATGTTAGTGTCTTGTTAACCTTTTTACTTAAAAAAAATAAAATTGTACTTTTGTTTAAATGAAGAAAAAAATTATTAACTAATTAAAAGTCTCCCATGTTTATAAATATCAGCTTTATTATCTTCATAAAAAAAACAGTTTCTGGCAGTAAATACACCCTGTGTTTATACTATTTCATTCATTTTTTCCAGATATTTGTGAAAGTTAGATACAGATGAAATTATAGTTTCTGTACAGAGTGACATTGTTAATAAAATATACATTTTTATAAATATAAAAAGTTGAATTTTGATTGTATTGCACAAAATTCTTTTTCAAAGACAAACATTTGCAGTAATAAAAATTTGTATTTGATCAACATTTTTTTTCTCCCAAATATGTTTTTAAAATTATTATTTACAGTATTTGCTGTTTGTTTTTTAGTTTAGTTATTTTTAAATGTTTCTTCTCAACTAATTATGAATGGAAGTGAAATAAATATCATTTCACACAGAAAACAATCTGAACATATTCTAATTATTACAATCATGTTTCTTTTTGGCATCTATTAAGTGCCAAATTTACATAAGTTATGGCATATTACCAATGTAAATTCCAGTTTAGCACATTAAAAATGTAAATGTGTAAAATCTGGCACATGAAACAAGTGTAAATACTTGCATAAAGTAAAATATATTTAACATGGAAGAATTAAATGTTCATTAAATTGTTTGTACATGTTCATGTATGTTGTATCATAGTGTTAATTATTTTAAATAATTGTGTTCTTTTTGTTCTTTTTTTGTATATTTCTGAATTACTAAAATAGTTTCATATTCGTTTAATATATTTATATTGATGTAGTTTTACTTTCTTCAGTGAACAATAAAATTTAAAAAATTATGATTTTGCAAAGTATAATTGTCACATCAGTTCAGTTTTCATTGTAGCTACATCTGTTGATGTTTTATCTTCATATTAACTTAAAATAGTCTACCCAGTATTTGTCTGTCATTAATGTATTAATAAATAAGATCTGAAATAATTTTTTGATTCAAATATTTTCTAAGGGATAATACCATGATATTCCCGGTGTTTACTAAATGATATTTTTATTAATTATACATACAATGAAGCCACTATGCTTTTCAAGCTTTATTAATTATATTGTATTTTCTTATAGTTTTTAGCCCCATAAAACCACTTTTTTAATAACTTTTTTAACTTTAAAAACCCAAAACACTATATACAACTATTTAGAAAAGTATCAGCTAGATAGTTATATTCGGACTATTTTGCATCTTAGGCAAGGCATCCCTCCAAACCAAAAAAAACTAAAATTGCTAACTTCACTTTTTATGAGATCATTGATTTAAGTTTGACAGTAGTATTAATACTGGAAATGTATTAACTAGTTTTGAACTAACAATGGACTATCTATAAACTGTTATGAATTAACAATGAACTATCTATAAACTGTTATGAACAATGATGAACTATTACTGGAATATTTCCTTTTTGTTATATTTTTTCCTTAGAACAATAATTTGTATAAAACTGTGACCTTTAAAGGTCTATGCCCTAGGTAGCTGTCTAGCTGGCCTAATGGTAATGCTAGCCCTGATTATAGTCAGTATAATTTATTACATAAACATAAGAATCCAAGTCAAACCTTTAAATTGCCTGCTGAATCATTTTTTGGATGGTATTCTGTATATGACAAGAATTTGTTTTGTCTTATAATAAATGAGTGAAACAGGTTTTTTAAATTTTTATTATGTTTTTATTTTTTTATTATTATTATTAATATGGACCAGAAGTATGGGAAATTGTGTTATTGAAATTTAAATGACAGCTATAAAATGGTGATATACACAGTTGTTTAGTTATTTATCACTGGTAGGAGTGTGACTACATCTCTAACAAGTTAAAGAATTACATGGCACACAGGTGTGAAAAATAATGTTTCTAATTATTTTGAATACCTGTACTTCCATTACTTCATGTGTTTATTCATGTGAAGTTAATAATATACATAAATATATAAATGTGTGTGTGTGTGTGAATGTGAATGTATGTATGTATACACACACACACACACAGTGAATAGAAATTTTGAAATACAACCATCTCACTGTTGTGAAATTAAAAGGTGCACATTTTTTGACTTTGTGTGTGTATGTTAACTTTTTGTATTTTATATATTTTACATATATGGTGCTTTTTAATATATCATTTGCATTTAATGCTATACAGTTACTTAATTTTTGTAAGGGTACAATTTATGTTTTCATTCAACAAAATATATAGTTATATATATATATATATGTATAATATACATATAGCTGATGAAGTTTATTTGCAACATTTTCTGTGGTTTTTGTACCAAAATATTTCTTCATTTATGTGTTTATGAACAAATTGTTAATAGATCTGAATATAATTTAGTTATTTATATACTGTTTAACAATACTCATTTTATATCAATAAGCATTGAAAATCAAATATCTTGTGTTGCAATATCAAAACATTTATTTATATATATAGATACATTGTGTATTTAAAAACTACTAATATATATCTAGTCAGATTATTATATATATACATGTCAGTTATTGTTTTAACTAAAATTATTATAATGTAAATTTAAACTGTCACATTTGTTGTAACCATTTGTGCAAAAAGAAAAAATGTGTATAAGCAGAAATATTAACATAATTAATTCATATTTTAGTGGAGTTTTATCTTTTCCAATCCCTGTTTAATACATAAAAGTATCTTAATTTTGACATTAAACACATACAAAAATGTTTAGTTATTTTTATTTCACATATATAAAAAATTATTTTTCTATTATTGATTTATTGCTTTTTATAAGGCAGTTATGTATGTTATTAAATTTATCATGGACATTTATTAACTGCTAAAATATACAAATGTATATATGATATTTACAATTTTGTTCATAAAGTTTTTAAATTTTATTTCATTACCTATTATTATTATTATTGTTTAGGGGGCTCATATTATTCATAAATTTTTTTTATGTTTTTCAAAAATTGTCAGAATAATGTAATTATGAACAAGATTTTTTAAATATTCTTAAATGTTCATTTCATTTTCCTACCTCCAATTTTTTTCAAATGTGAAATAACAGGTAAAAATAAAAACAAATAAGCAACACAAGCAAACAAATAAAAATTATGAAACGTGTATTACAAGCATACAAATATTTTCATTATCTAAATCTGTTATTATTAAATACCCCCCACTTTTCTTTTTATATATATATATATATAATTATGGTATTTTCTGTTTTTATTGATTACTAACATTAAAACATTTTCCAGAATAAAATCAGCATACTGATAACATTGTATGTTGATTTCATATGAATGTCCTTTAAAAGGACGTCTCATTAATTAATTTCTTGTAATATATGCATACAACAGAATTATTAATGAACTGGAAAAAAAAAAAACACCATAATTTTTCTTTTACTTTCTTTCTTGACTTCCATTAATTTTTGCATGACTTACTGATTGATTTGGGATCAGCAAAAACTAAATTATTTAAAAATTAACAATACCACAAGCATAATGATAAAAAAATATACTTTAAAAATAAATAAAATTATCGTTTATTAAAACAGCAATATTATTTAGAGTATATTTTATTAAAAATATGACTGCTTGCTTGTTTGTGTGTGCACTCAGAGTAAGATTATGCATCATTATTCATATGAATTAAATAACAGTGAAACAATTTATTCATAATGTTTTACTAAATTTTATGATTATTAATTGCTGCTGTTATTTTTATTTTTATTTTTTTATTTTTTTATTTTATTTTATTTTTTGTCATTTCATAGGGAATTACAATATAAATATGTACACACAAACCATTTCTTTAATTTTTTGTATTATTGTATTATTATTATTATTATTATTGTTATTATTATTTATTTTTTTATTTTTTGTAAGATGTTAGTTAGATCTGTGTGTAACTAAGCATTTAAAATCATTGTCTTATGTGTAACATAAATAAAATAATTAGTATCATCAGATACTTAATTATTCATAAAGTGTTCGTTTCATTTTTCTTTTCTTTTTTTTTATTAATAAAATTGCACTAACCTTAATTTATAGGACAGTAATTATTTTACAATAAACAACAAACAAATATATAAAATAGATACATTTATTGTTTGTCAAAATTTGTTCTAATAAGTTAAATTTGATACTTAGAAAAACATTGACCTCAAAATGAGAAACACACTGAATCAGATAATTCTTAAAATAACTATGGTCTTGTGTCATGCTCACATCAGTCATACTTACTTGACCCATTCATTTATCCTGAAGAAGGATAGTCCACCTCAGTGTGAACACTGTCAGTGTACTCTGATAATGTACTACATTTTGGTGGAGTGCAATCATCTTAGGCAGATAAGGACAAATATATTTGGTCAAATAAATTTTTGAGAGTTAGAGAGTTGTAATTTAAATAAACTATGATATATTTTGCACAGTTCTTTACAGTGGGTTTTGAGTAAATTTGAATTTTTATACATAAAGTAATTATTTTGTTATACATTAAATCTCACCTAAGTCTTCAAAGTGCAAAACTTGTCACCTTAGTGTAATGTTACTTCCAGTAAAATATCCTTGTCTAAATCATCAAAACACCTAAGTAGTCACCCAACACTTGGTCCCAAATAACACGAGCTGCAGTTGATTTCTAGCTCTAAGTTGTCAGTAGGAAATCCCTTGGCAGCTACTGTTATACACTTAAACAGACAGGATTGCCAGGAAAAATCAATAATGTGTTTCAGTGAAAAATCAATAAAGTTTTTCATTGAAAACAGTCTTGCATACTTTACCTGCCATCTCAAGCTACTGGCACAGGTGTAGACAGGCACTGTGCATTGGGATATTGACATGCACATGATTTGCATTGTGTATGGGTGCATTAAATTAACATAATATTTTGGAAAGTGACTTTTTTAGTGTACAGAATGGTGACTTGCAGAAAGAGACAGCTAATAACCAAGGAGAAGTATGAAATAATGAAGTATTGAGAAAGAAAGTCTGGCCAAGAAAAAGTCTGTTGGCAGAAAGATTCAGGATTAACCACACAATGTTAAATGATTTTTTTTAAAACAAATCTAAAGTGACTGAGGCCATTGAGAAGGGTGAGCAGCCTGATGTAAGAAAAGGCAGAACAATATGCATCAGGCATTTCAAGCTATTTAAATTGTTTTGACAAATGGCTGCTAGACCTGAAATTCATATCAATGATGAAATGCTACTTCAAAAAGCAAAAGGATGGTGAAAAGCTGAATGACAGTTGGATTGATCGTTTTAAGGAAAAGTGCTTAAAGTGGGTAAATACAGCAGTAGTTGAAAAATGAGAACATGTTAAATTTAAAGGTACAGCCTATCATGGAAAGAATATGCATGGTAGTTGACATCTGTACAGTGCATCCTATCCTTTTACCTTTGTTTCACACCCAATAGCTGATATTTTTTTGTGCTAGGGTGTTGTTAAACATTCATTCATTCATCAAAACCATCATCATCATTATTTTTATAAGATTTTTGAATTTTCCAGTTTTTTAAACCAAGCTTAATAAACTCTTAAAAAAGAAAATAAACAATGAAAAGTAATACATGAAATTGTACTTAACAGATACAAATCTAAAGCTGGTTTTAAGGAAAGCCAGATAAATAATCTAATACCTGATATTTTGGATAATGATAATTTAACTTCAATTAAAATAAGAAATTTTTTTTTTTAGATGTTAGTGTCACTACCAACATCCTTTAAAATGAACTACATAAGATAGTAATTTTAAAATTCTAAATAATTCTATTAATATTGTGTTATAAAGAAAATATTCACAATTTCACATGACATGACACCATTAAATAATCAAATGATGACGATCACCATAACATTGCCTCTAATGGCATAAAAAAAAAAAAAAACTTTTGTATATAAGGGATACAATTCACTAATGTCAGCATAATTTGATAAAAAAAAAAAACGTTTGCAATATGAATGGTAAAAAAAAAAAAAAAAAACGTTTGTATATGAGGGATACAATTCACTAATGTCAGCATAATTATGATAAAGTGTCAGATACATTGAAACAGCATATTATCAGCAATGTGATGGTGAACGCCATCATTGTTTCACTAGAAATGTCGTGTCATGTAGTACTGGTCCAGTTACCAGGAAACAGTTAGGTGAAAGAACAAGGGATTTTTTCTGTGATTCTTGTGTTGCACTGCAAGCAGCTTTCGATGCATCGTGTGCATTCAAAGCAGCATACCAAATGCCCACAAGGTAAAAATACAATTGAAACAATATTTAAAAAACAAACTTTACAGTAAAGATGTTTTTTAAGTTTGTTGTCTTCATCATAAAGATCAAAATCCCTGTATCCAGATTCATCTGTTCTGTTCATTGACAGTGTTTGACCTAGTGTAAAAAAAACACACAATAATAAATAATAAAATATGTAAATATTTACTTCTCCTGCTACTACATACTATTGCCACCACAACTGCTAATAACAACATTAGCAAAAGCAATAATAATAATAATAAATAATAATAATATTAATAAATATAATGATAATAAATAAATAAACAAATAAAACTGTACGACAACAATGGCTATTTCTTTACCTCAGTAGAAAATTACATTCACACATACAAAATGTAAAATGTTTAGTAATATCAAATTAATCAATTTTAATAGTGCATTATGATTTACCCCAAACAAACAAAAACAATTTTATTTATATTATACCTTGTCTGGTATATTCATCATAACTGCCAACAGCTCCCCTGTGACTGCTACCTCCGTCCTGAAAATAAAACCAGTTCAAAGATTACAACCTCAAAATTAATCATCTCTAATTACTCAAATGACTTTATAATTTGTTTTAATTAACACAAGAGCAAGCTTTGTAAATAATAAAGTACAACAATAAAACAATATAACAGTTACTTTCCCTCTTTTGGTTTCCATATCTTATGACAGAATGATAAAGAAAGCCAAAAACCATTTAAATCTCTTCTCTCTTTATCTCTCTTACACACACACGCATACACACAAAATAAACACAAATATTCATATTACACAACTAATAAAATACAAATAACTGCATTGTAACAAGATACTATAACAAATAATAAAAAGGTCAAAATTCACTGGAGATCCTGTAATGGGAGATAATCTCAACTGGTCAGCTGCCACTCTCATCTTTACATACTGACAGCTGGGAGTCTGTTTTTATGTGTCAGAAATGGATCCTGACTGGTCTGCCAGCCTGTGAAATATAGGTTCATACCACAGAAGGGGCACATCGATTTGTCATCTCCTAAAATAACAAAACTAATTATTAGAAACATACTACTTTTATGCAAGTTTTTTAGTGTATGCCTCTATCCAAATATCTGACACCCACCTGTCACATAATTTTACTATACTAGTCAAGTTTAATGGAAAGTGTTCAGTGATACCTCCTTGTGCCATACTTGTCATACCTTAGTAGAAATAAGAAATGTTTTACCCTTAGTTGTTACACTAGCATGCTATTGCTGTGTTATTACTTCTACTACTAAAACAACAACTATTACTACTATTACTACTACAGAAATATATACATGTTGTATTTATGGATAATGCATGCATGCATGGTTAGGTAAGTGGATATGTATCTATATACACATGTCTGTATGAAGACACATTTGTGAAGATGTGTTTTTTGTATGTTTTGTATGTATATGTTTGATGTATGTATGTATATGTATATGTGTGTGTGTGTGTATGTGTATGTGTATGTGTATGTGTATGTCTATGTGTATGTGTATGTCTATGTGTATGTGTATGTGTATGTGTATGTGTATATGGATGGAGATATAAATATGTTGGATTTTGAGGGATTTTTATTTTGTTTAAGCATGAATTATAAGCTCATTTAATGACTTTTGGAAGATGTAATAATTAATAAATAAATTTAAAATGACTCACTTTCACAATAGAAGAACCCAGCATATGCTAACAACTTTGGTTCCGATCTTAAATTTGGCCAATTTTTAAATGTCTCCAGACGTTTTTGATAATATATGTATCTTGGATGTTTAATAGTTGCATAATCTAAACAATTTCTATCCATTTAGGCAGTCTTTAGTAATCATTAATTATCATGTATATTTATTAAGTTTTAATTGTCATTTTTCTCTCCCAGGCTTGGAAATGTCTTTGTTAAGTACATCATCTTTTCATAAAATTATTAAAATATTTAATTTATTATTAACTTTAAATAAAGTTTTCTTTTTTTTTCTCTTTATCTTCTTTCGTTTTCTTTTTTTTTTTTTTTCTTGTCGGCTGAACAATAATTATTTTGTAAATAATCTGAAAAAAAAAAAAAATAAAAATGAGAGAGAATAAATAAAATAAAATAAAATAAAAAACATAAAAGGAGTTGATTAATAGTTGAGTTTCAAAGGTACCAGAGGCTTAAATGGGTTTTAGCAACTAGGTTTTAGATCCATGAGGCTGGGATTGGGAAAAGCTGGGGATTGGTGCAGATGCTACAACCTGTCTGTTTTTATTATTATTTATTTCTTCACTGATCTGATAAAACTGTCTTTAAGGTTTGTCAGTATCTTCATTTGATATTTATAGATATTTGATAATGATATATAATAAAATATTTCCACTTACACTTCTACTCTTCATTATAAAAAAATTAAAAATTAAAAATTAAAATATCACTGTTTACAAACTTGAACATGAAACTGGACATAAATCTGAAAACTAAAAAGCTTAGGGGATGATGTCCCCCTGTGTAGTCCCCACCCCCCCACCATTCCCATGAGTCAGATGAAAAAAAAAAATATCTTGAAATGCTTGCTAGCATAAAAGTCTTGGTTTTTCCAGTTAAATATAGTAACAACATGGTTTTACCACAACAGTGAAAGTGATAATAGGAAACTCCCAAATAGGAAACTCATTTCAAATATTCACAAAATTGTGATATTTTATCATTTTCTGATTACTCAGTGTTTAAATCATAGTGTTTGTGTGATAGAAAAATGCACTTTAAAACTGAATTCAAAACTGTTGGTTAATTATTCTAAAAAAACTGTTATTCTAGGAGCAATAGATAGAAGAGTATATAGGTAATTACTTAACACAGTGCTAAAAAAAAATATTTACAAAAGGAAATCCTTACATTTGCTTTAATCATCCAAGCATGCTATCTAAGTACATGAACAGTTAAAGGTTTATGTGAATTGTGTTTGTATGTGTGTGTGTGTGGGGTGGGGTGTGGGTGTGTATGTATTTTGACTGTTCCATCCAGCTGCATAAAAATATAAAAAAGCATATTAAAAAATAACATTTGTAATAAAACATCTCTTTATAATAATAATAATAATAATAATCATCATCATCATCAAAAGAAAGAGATGTTTTTTACCTTGAGTTCTGCAGGTTTCTGTACAGGCGTTTTACCTGAAGGGAATTCACCTAATAGTTTTGAGCATGCTCAGTTATTATTGTTTTGAGATCTGAGTTGCTATGCTACCACAACTTCTACTAGGTATCATTTTTGCATAATAATAACAAAATAATGAAAATAATTAGAAAAGGATTAATGATTTTATTATAGGCAGTAGTAGTATTTGTGAACAACTGAACCAGAAAAGAAAGAATAATAAATAAATAAATAAATAAATAAATAAATAAATAAATAAATGCACTGCCAAAGTAAATGTAATCATTAGTATATTAATTGATGTGAGTTTTATTTTTTTTTTTTTTTTTTTTATTTTTATTTTTTTATATTGTAACTCCAAATATTTTAAATGATGACACTAATATTATTACTTCATGCTTGCAGGTTATTTGTAATATACATGTAATATACATGTGTACAAAAAGACAAAATATTGTTAAAACATTATTCTTATTTGTTTTCAAAACAGTTTGGTAAATGTTAGTGGTTATCTATTATTTATTTAAATACATCACAGTATTATCACCTATTATAGAAACTTTCAATAAATTGTTTATTTCTCATCTATCTGAAGAAGCTGTCTTTAAAAGTATTTCAGTTTGTTCATTTACATCAGTCTAAAATTTACAGATATTTGATAATAAATGTATAATGAATACTTCCTTTTAGATGACTGCTTTGCTAAATAAATATCTCTGATTCCATACTAGTTCAGAAATAAAGGACATAAACTGAAAACTGAAAAGTAAGGAGACATCAAATATTCACAAAATTGCTTTGTTAAATTTTAATTTTCAAACTGCTCTATATTTAAAATTATAATGTGAGTATGTCCGTCTGAATCTAATTAGTAATACACAAATGCAGTTTAAAATTTAATTCAAAACACTGGTTAATTTGAACTGAACATATCAGTTATTTGAGAAGCAACAGATATATGAATGCCTAATTAATTACTTAATAAAAACATAAATAAAACATATTTACGTATGAAAACTTGCTAGTTAAGTGCATAAAAATAAAAATTAACGTGCATACTCATTGGATAATTACCATATGTCTCAAAAATGACCATAGCCAATAAAGTGTCATAAATTTATTTCACTTGATTTTCTCTGTATGTTAATTAATTTGTGAAAATGTCAAAATAAGCTTCAGGTGTAAGCTAACAATTAAATAACTAAAAATTTAATATTTGACAATCCATTATCTAAAATTATATGTATAATAACAATGATGATGATGATGATGATAGCAATAACAACTGCAAGAAATGAAAGAAAAACATGTATATCAACCAAATTTTTATTGCAGCCGTTTTGTAAAATAAACTATTGTTGACATTGTTTAAATAAAAGTTTAACAATATCTTAATATGCTGTTGAAAAGATTTAAAATTATAACAACATCAAAATATATCATTCTTGATTTTCATTACAGCAGCAAACATTATCTAAATATCAAACAGTATTACTGTTTACATTTTTACATTAGCATATTAAATATAATTTTGATTAAGAAAAATAAAATAATAATAATAAAATAAGACTGGTAATAATAATAATAATAATAATAATAATAATAATAATAATAATAATAATAATAATAATAAATAAATAAATAAATGTTCATTATTTTTGTTATAAATATCCCTTCAATATTTAAAATAAAACACACTGCAAAATAACATTTTGTAAAATACAATTGATATTATATACTTAAGTTGCTTTTACTGAATGATACTTGTAGCTAATCTGTAATAAACACGTACAGAGATAGTTTAAAACCCATCAATATGATGTTTGTTTTGCATTATGCTAAAGAAGCTCAAAAGTTTTAAAATTGTATTCAATTTTCATTATTTTTGGACTAATAAAAATTAAAACCAATCTTAAAAAAACATATTAAATTTAATAAATAAAAAAATTAAAAAATCACATAATTTTCACTGCAGCTCTAAGTTTTGCAGATCGTGCTCTGGGATTTTCAATTCTGTCTTCAAATGACGTCGTTGTGACCTTTTTTGACACTGGCTTCCACTTTTTTTCCAACATTTTCTCTACCTCTTCCTTGGCAAACACTTTTGCAGAGTTTCTGAAATGGTCTCGCATGCTCATGTTCAGGTGAGCATCCATGTCTATCCCATGAAAATGCCGTTTGACAATCCTGTCCTCTAGTGAATTGAATGACAGAACAACGCATTTTCCTCCAGTTTTCAGGTATTTCAGTGCAATTTCCAGTCCATTGTGTAACTCGTTAAGTTCATTGTTTACAAAGATACGCAAAGCGAGAAATGTTTTTGTTGCTACATGGGCATGTCTCATCATCATATCTTTTTTGTGATTACTGAAATTACAACGAACGGTCACAGAATGGTTAAGTTATTTTAAATATACCTGCCACACAAGCAAAATATTTATATTTTCTTAATATAATTTCCCTTCTTATTTCTTTTATAAAATTTGATGTCTCCATTTCTATATGTGTTCATGTGTATGTGTTCGTGTGTTTGTGTGTGTGAGCATGCACATAAAAACATGTATATATTTATATATTTATGCATGTTTGACATGTGATCACATCAATTACAATACTGTATAAATCTTCTATCTATCCATTCATACACCCATATGTGTGCATATGTATGTATATATGTATGTATGTATGTATAAAACCCTTAAAAACAAGCCATGATTATTCAGCTAAATACATTTTTTTGTAAATAATTTTCATACCTTAAAAATACACTAGCTACAATGTCAGCTAGTTGTTTGGTGCGGGTGATTTTCCCAAAAGCGTATCTTGCCTCCACTATGGCATGAGAAATGTGCTGTGCCAGTCTCTCCTCACCATATTTTTTAATTATCTGGTAAAGATCCTCTTGGTCCAAAATGTTAACTACATCAGCAGCCGTAGGCTGGTCAGAAAGTCTAAAGAAAACAACATTGCAATGCAAGTACAGAATAGAAAACACTACAGCTCAAAAGAAATTTGTGTGTATGACTTTGGTAAAAGACCCCTTTTTCTTTCTTTTTTTTTTTTTTCACAGAATTTAGTTAAATCACATAACTAGTCCTATTTCTTAAACTTTAAGTAGTCTGTTTTATATATATATATACACATACACACACACATATTTATTAAAATTTGGTTATACTTTAGTGTCACCTTGTATTTTCAAACTGCATTAGTCAAAGCATTTTATTTAATAACCATTTATATTGCTCAACAGTAACCAAATATGTACTATATGGCTGATTTGATGTTCTGTTTATCTGTCTTTCTATCTATCTATATATGTGTCGATCTATCTGTCTGTCAATCCATGCATCTACCCACTGTAAACTAGAAATAATGCCAACATGATATTAATGTAGAAAATATAATTTTCAAAGTTTTCTTTCAAAGAAAAGAAACAAAATTTACAATACTTGTATTTGTGATTAGCTATGATTTAAAAAAATAATAATAATGAAAAAATAAAGACCATAATAAATTTGGCAGTGTTTTCAGTTATATATTATATATATATATATCATAGCTGCAGTGTTTTTATTAGTCGGATGTGAATCATCAGATGTAATTATCATGCATATAAATACATTTCATAATTCTAACTGCTGAAGAACATTTTATTTTTTTTATATATATATATTTCTTTTTGAATTGTTTTTTTTATAATTATTTTAAAATCTAAGTCACACATAACTATCAGTTGTAATTCTCTTAATTACTGCAGAGAATGATACAGGTAAATTAATTAACAAACAAATAAGTGTTGACATAAAAGAATAATTTTATGTCATATTTTTATCTCACCTCAGCCATTTTCTCTTATTTCATAATTCACAATATCTTCTAGTCATCAATAATAAATCTTTTTATGAACACTGAACAGTATCTATTAAATCATTAAAAATTAAAAACCTGTATTACTGTGCTGTTCAAAATAAAAAATAAAAAATTTAAACCGTGTATACCTTTGACCATCCATCCTCATGTCCAGTGGTCCATCTCGCGCCAGTGAAAATCCTCTCTCAGACTGGTCAAACTGCATGGATGAGGCACCAAGGTCAAACAAGAAGCCATCAACTGAACCCTGTTTCATATTTCTAGATGTCAGTAAGTGAGGAAGATCCGAGAATCTTCCAAGAAGTGGAATTACTTGTCCCTCTCTGTAATAACAAATTAATTCATCGATGCAGTAATCAAACAGGTTGATGGATGGATGAATGGGATAGGGACAGGACTTCGATGGATAGACAGATATGCAGAATGATAGATAAATGAAAATAGGAGTGTTCTGGATGGACAGAAGGATGGATTAATTAAATAAGGGAATGGATGGATGGGTTTTTTAATTCATTTATGAATATACTGATGAATAAATGGACAGACAGATAAAGAAAGATAGGAATGAATAATAAATGATTAAAATGTTTGGGTTTTTTTGTGGGTGTTTTTTTATTTTTATTTTTTATTTTTTTATTTTTTGTTGTTGTATATAAACAAGAATGTAAAAAGGTAAAAAAAAAAGGAAAAACAAACAAATCTGTTTATTATCATAATACTTCATCAATAAGAAAGTTTGGAATTTGTTTGCAAGTAAACTTTACATTAAGAACAGATTTATATTTTGTATTATTAGTATTAGTATTAGTATTCAAATTACCTATATTGGGTTGCTAGGTTACAAGCAAGATCATAAGCTGTGGGGTCTCTGTCAAGGACAATGACCTCAGCATTAGGGGCAACAGAGAGTATTTCTTTAGTGTGTCCACCTGCTCCAAATGTCATATCAACAAACACCTGTAATAAATAAATTTAATAAATACTTTAATAAATACCTGGTTTCTGTGAATATTCATCTGAGTGTGGTAATGAATGTCCATGTAGTTCTTATTCAGCAGCATATGCTATGTGTTTGTCTACGTCATGCATAGTCCATTCTTTATAATATAAATATCATAATATGTATGTATGTATCATTGTATGTATGTATGTATGTATGTACGGATGTATGTACATACAATATTCTGCATTATTATGTTTCATATCTTAATAACAACTAAACACTGATAATAACTAAAAAATAGTTTAATAATGGAGTTTAAATTAATCTTAAAAAGCTGAAAGGCACAAAAATATTAGTGTAACTTTTTTCCAGAATGCGCATGCCCATAGCAGGTGATTTGTCACTTACTTGCTGATCTTCTGGCTGGAGAATATTAATTACTTCATTTGCCATCACAGGAACATGCAGAGGTCTGGTATCACGTTGAATTTCTGTAGAATAATTTCTGAACACAAAAGAACGAACCAAATGTCGTCCACACAGACATTTCGTAATTTTATACTGTAGCCCTGGTGCCAGTCGGTTCAATGTCAAAAATGTCTTGCTTACCCAGTGTATATTCATCTTCAAAATTTACACATATGTTATTTAATAACTTTCACATATTGTCTTATTTGTAAATATAATCAGAAAAAGTTTGCTATGATTTTAAATATTATCTAAATATTTTGATTTTAAATATTATCACACACACGTGTTTGGTCACAAAGGTAAACAACTTTACTTCCGTATTTTAGAAGAGTCGTTTAACGAGGCGATAACTCTAAGCAGGAAAAAAGCCGCACCAACCTGATGTTTATTCTTGTTTTCGAAGAAATGTGTACGCGATGCTGAACTGCACGGTGATCGATTCCGAACGTATTTTGTGCAACAACACAGAATATGTTTTACCTGAAAAGAAACTTACCATAAATGATAAAATCTTTTGGATTTATCTTGCAATTTACTGTATTCTGGTGATAATTGCAGGTAATACTATGTAATAGACATGAATCTCTCTCTCTCTCTCTCTCTCTCTCTCTCTCTCTCTCTCTGTATTTACATATACACACACACATATATGTTTAAACATAACAGATACTGCTATTTCAGGTATAATGTCTGGTTTAACAATGGGACTTCTATCACTTGATCTCATGACACTTAAGATACTTCGAGATGGAGGAACTCCGAGACAGAAAAAATATGCTTCTCGGATTCTGCCAATAGTCAAACGACATCACTTACTTCTTGTTACACTTCTGCTGGGGAATGCCGCAGCCGTGGAAGCCATGCCAATTTTCCTGGACAGAATATCTGATCCCATCATTGCAATTGTTGTTTCTGTATCGGCAGTTCTTTTCTTTGGCGAGTAAGTCATTTCTTGAATATTAATATTATTTCTAGTGAGTCTATCATATTAATTAAGTTTTTTACTCACTGAGTTAGAGCCTCCTGTTTGCCTATTAAGTTAAGTAAATTGTGTTATCACTGACAAAAGATTAATGATTAACTATGAATAAATGTCAGATTATTGAAATAATTTTAATGTATATGTTCAGAACAGAGTTAAATTAGAATTAGGAATTTTTGTTTCATGGATGAATTTCTTTTCCATTTTAATAAATTCAGCAATATTAAACAAACTAATTATTAATATTTATTTTATTTAGTAAAGTAATTAAGTAAAATATTATTTTATTTTCAGAGTGATTCCACAAGCTTTGTGTACCAGATTTGGTCTTGCTATTGGTGCTACTTTATCTCCGTGAGTTGTGTTTTATTTAATAAAAATCATTTCCAAAACAATCTAAGAATTTTGTCACAAAACTTGTGAGTCGCCCAAAACAACAAACCAGTTGCACGTAATCTGAAATATCTCACCATGTCACAAAACCTTCAGTGACTGATTTGGCTATTAGCATTATAATGTTTTTATAATTAAAAAATATAACATTTACATACAGTATTATTTGAAAATAACTAAACGATTACTTAGAAACTGATTAACTTAAATAATGATACAAGATGAAACTTGTTTGTTTACTTTTGCCAATTAGCAGCAAAGTTTTGAGGGTTTTTTGGGTTTTTTTTAATATATCTTTTAAATATGTGATAATCATGTAATTTTTACAATTGAGTGCAAAAGCTATAGAAAGTGATATATTATTCAGACAATAAAGTATTTCAACTAACAGTAATTCTGAATATTCATTACTGTGGTTTCTTTTGAAATAATTATAGTATATGATTTTCTAATATTTTCATTTTATACTTAAAAAATATCACAGATTTGTGCTTTTGTTCCAGTCTCGTATACTTTCTGATGGGCTTACTTTTTGTCATAGCCTGGCCAATATCTAAACTTCTAGACTGTCTTCTTGGAAAAGATCATGCCACATTTTTCCGGAGAGCAGAGTTAAAAGTTTTAGTTGACCTGCATGGTCAAGACCGAGGTGTCCAGAATGATGACCATTTGACAGTGGATGAAGTCCTCATTATTAAGGTGGAGTTTTTTCAGCATACACACACACACACAAAAATAAAAATAAACTAAACCTTACACACACACAAAACTGAGAGATGCAAACCAGCACTAACACACACATACATACATATGCATACTTAAAGTTTTTACAGATATTATAATTTTCCAAAACCAGTCTGTTTGACACTTAATAACTAATAAAATATCATTAAATAATTTTTCAGTTTTCCTTCATTCTTCATGTTAAACAATAGATTTTGTTTTACAGGGAGCACTTGACATGAAGTACAAAACAGCTGCTGATGCTTTGGTTCCAATAGATCAAGTGTTTATGCTGAGTGCTGACTGCAAAATGGATAATGAAACAATGTCTTTAGTAAGTTTATAAAACAGAACAATTAAATTATATTTCATAGCTCCTGCTTTGATCACCAAGTAAAAAAAAGTTCATGTGGTAAAAAGAAATGACACATTAATAGTAATATCAAAGTGCTTGATATGAGCTTCCCTCTTTGTGGGAAGTTTCATATCCATACTATTTGACATTTTTCTTTTTTTTTTTTTTTTTTTTAACAAACTACTTGATAAGATTAGCTTCAGTTTTCCATTTTTGTTGTCATTATTTATCAAAGGAGTTCTGATTAATTTTAAAAAAGATTTTGACAGGTTTTTAAACCAGTGTTATTTTCATTATTTTAGATTCTGTCCCATGGACATTCACGTATCCCTGTGTATGATGGCGCAAAGGACAACATCATTAGTTTGTTGTTGATGAAGACATTGATTAAACTAGACCCTGATGATGCTGTCCCAATTCGGAGTTTGTTGCAGAATTCCAAATACGCAAAACATGTTTTGTTTACTGACATCTCCACACCGCTGTTTGATCTACTCAATTTGTTCCAGACTGGAAAAGGTAAATTCTTATTTCATTTTATTTAATTTTTATCATTATTATTTTTTTAATTGAACATTATTTTTCTTCTTTTTTATTTGTTTTTTTCTTTTTTATTACAATTATTTGGTTTAAGTAGATTTTAAATTTATTAATTTATATATTTTAAATTATTTTGTTTTGATCTGTTTTACTTGACATTTGTTGACTTTTGTTTAAAAGTATTTTTGATTTTTTTTTTTTTTTTTTTATAAATTTGTAGTTTTATAGTTCACATATTTACTTTTATTTTGATTTTATTGCAGGTCATTTAGCTGTTGTAAAAGGTTGCAAGAAGGAAACATCCTTACAAGCAGTGGAGAGTGGCAGTCAAGGGGACACTACTCCACTTTTAGAGGATGCTGAAGAAAATCTGCCAGTGACAGTAGACTCAGAGAAGGCATGAATTAAAATAAATAAATAAATTTTTAAAAATGAAAAAGTAAAATAAAATAATAATAATAATAAATTAAATTTGTGTTTCCTTTCTACTTTTTATTTTATTTTATTTTATTTTATTTTTTTAAGTAGCAAAGTCAAAATTGTTTGATTATTACTGTAGGTGTTATTAAGGGATTTTTTCTTTGTTTCTCTGTTTTTATTGGTTAATTTCTGATAAAGCACAGATGCTGGAATCAAGTGATTTAATTCGGAGAGAAATGAATATTACTCTCACAAAGTAAATAAATATTTTTTAAATGTGTTAACAGGTATTGGGTATTATAACTCTAGAGGACGTGATGGAGGAAATACTGCAGGAAGAGATAGTGGATGAGTCTGATGTGAGTAGAGACATACACAACAGAATTCAGGTTGCACGAGCTAAAGTTACTAGAACTGGACATCAGGTAAAAATATATTTTTAGTAGTAGTGATAGTAGTAGTACAATTTACAATTTTTTAAAAACTATTATCATCATCATCATAATCATTACAATTATTTTTATTTAGATTATTTTCAGTATTTTCCTTTTTATTATCATAATCATTATCATTACAAATTTTATGATTTATTGTCATCATCATGATCTCAATTATCATCATTTCTAATATACAGGAGAAGTTTAAGTTTGTAAGGTTAATGTTGATAACGAGTTTTTAAATGTTTGGTTTATTTTTATTTTTATTAATGTATTATTAGTGTTTTTTGTTACTGTTCATTTGTTTATTATATTTTTTGCAATTATTTGTTTATTCATTCTTTCTTTCATTTGTTTATTTACTTACTTATTTATTTATTTATTTTACTTACATTTATTTTAATGGGTTTTTTTGGGGGGGTTTACTTACTTTTTTTAATTTACTTATTTATTATTTAATCATTCAATTGTTGGTTTATTTATTTACTTATTTATTTACGTATTTAATTACTTATTTATTTATTTATTTATTTATTTATTTATTTATGTTTACCATTATCAGGGAGGCTATTATAGAAGTCAGTCATACCCAGCAACACTACAACGTTCACATGACGACGACCCCCTCATCACTGATGTTGCTGTTTCCAGACCATTGTCCCATTCATCAGATCATCTACTTGATCAAGAAATAATCACTTGAAAATTTCAACATTAAACAAAACACACGATATTGTTTCTCAGGTAGTTAGAAAGTACAACAGTAAGAATTAGTAACTTTGGAAATTTTGTTTAGAATATGATAACAATTACCACTTGATGATTACCTGTATAACCATTTATTGATATACATATTTTCTTTATTCTGTTTTATGGTTTATATATATGAGAATTGTATGGAGTATGTATTCTGTGGTTTGTTAAAATATTAATACAGCAGTGTTTTTTATAAGAAGCTAAATACAATTAATATTTGATTTGAATACATCATTCTAGGATTATTTATATCTCTGAGTGTGTGTGTGTGTTTATGTACACACACACACACACATATACACACACACACACACACACACACACATATATACACACACACACACACACACATATATACATACATATATATGTGTGTTTGTGTATACATATATATATATATATACACACACACACACACACATATATATACATACATATATATATATATATATACACACATATATCACACACACAAACTGGAATGATGTTTTCAAATCAAATATAAATTTTGTTTTGATTTTTTTTTTTTTTTTAAAACATTGCTGTATTAATATATATATATGTGTGTGTGTATATATATATATATATATATATAACCCTGTGGAAGAAAGTTTGCTATATATATATATCTATATATAGCAAACTTTCTACCAGCAGGTTGTAGGCAAGATGCAGTAATCTCATCTTTAATACTTTTTTTATAAAAGAGATTTACACAGTGGTTGGGTGGGTTTCAATATCACATACTAACACATGATGACTTTATTATACAGTAATACAAATACTTATTATATATGATTTTTATCATCATATCCAGTGTATCCATATTACTGTGAATACTTTGTTTATTGATAAATAAATGTTTATTTTTATTATTGTGTGTTTGAGTTTCGTTTTTTTTTCTCATAATAAACACGTAAAACGTACTTTTTCTTATTTAATTTTTATTTATGTATTTAAAAAATAAAAGTAAAAGTGATAAAATGAAAAATGTATTTCCTTACTTTCTAAGTCATAATTTTCATAACTCGCTAAAAAAATAAAAAAATATGCTGACATCTGGTGACTGATGACAATAAGTTAATCTCTATGCTCAGTAGCATCATTAAACTTTAAACTGAATGCATCCTGATAACTAATTAAATTAATTAGCACAGTAAAAGAAAGCTTTTAATGTTTATTGGAATCTTCTACTTTAATTCTCTCAATAATTTATTGTTTCAAGCTATTACTTTACTTTTAAAGATAACCTAAAGCTGTGTGGATAAATGGTCTGAAAAAAAATATTTTAGACTTCCAAGTACTGTTGTGGTTCATAATGATAATGAACATTTAAATGAAAAAAAAAAAATATATATATATTAAATTAAACCCCAGTTTTATCATTTCACAGCTGGTGTGGGGATGTCACCTGATGCTGGGCTGATAGCTTTTATGCAAATTTGTCTGCCATGTATATGATGACTTTTAAAAAAAAAAAATTAAAGTGTATTCTTTTCTTGTCGTATTTCATTACTAATTACAGTTGAACGGTAAAAAAAAAAAAAAAAAATTGATGAATAAAAAAAAAAAATTGATGAATAAAAAAAAAAAAAAAAAAAAAAAAAAAAAATTGATGAATAAAAAAAAAAGTAATAAAAAAAAAAAAAAAAAAAAAAAAAAAATATAATGAATGAATTAATGAATGAATGAAATTAATTAAATAAACTAAACCTAACTTGGAAATTGAAGAATTCATTTAGACAATTTCTCCATTTAATCAAAGGTGCACTTAATGCGTAAGAAATAATGCAGGTTATAATAATAAGAATCAGTAGGACCTGGTAGTAAGTTACTATTTTTTAAAGCTAAATTCTCAATGTGAACTTTATAAAAGTATGTGTTTTTAAATACGAAATATGACGTGTGTGTGTGTGTGTGTTGTGGCTTGCGGAAGTGGCTTACGTACGTTTTGTTTTTACAATTTATTGTTTTTTAGTAAATACTGGTAATGATTATAACATAATATAATTATAATTATAATACGTACACACACAATTCTGTGGCCGCACAGTGAGTCTAAACGAGCTCATGACTTTGTTTATACATATAAAAACCGGTTATAATTATACGTTACTATTTGAACACCTGATTCAATGACGTTTCTAGTGATTTCATTGTGTACAGTCTTCTAATGCAGCGAAACGATCCGAATGCAAATACAACTCTGTTGACGATGTTAGACACACAGTATCATCTGTCGTCGATTAATTTCTCAAACATCGATATTCAGCAAAACCAACATGCGACACCAGTATCGATGGCGCGTAGGTTAAGGCGCTCATATATAGACTCAGAAGTACAGGTATCAAATCATGTTGCATATTTTTATTCAGAGTTATAGGTATATGCGTATGTGTGTATGTACATATATCCATAGTTAAAAACGAAACCATTATTTCTTTTTTAAATAACATCTCATCTTAGTGGCGTTAATACTTTCCCTGTAGGTATGGCTATATTACAGACAAGTATGATCCTGTCTACGGAAAGGTGCGTTTATATCATATAACACATGCAGAGATGATTCTGAGTTTCGTTTCAAATCACTGTTAAAGAAAAGCCGTGTATTAATAATAAATAATATTTTAAAGTGCGTTACACATTCACCTGTTCCTTCGTTGACCGATTTTATCGTCTGAAGAGAAAAGATAAAACTCAATTTTTTTTTATTTATCTGTTCTTAACCTGACCGAACGATATACATATATACATAATGTTAGTTTATCATATATCGTATACTTTATTGCATGTTGGTAAACAGAAAGATTTGTCATCATCATCATCACCAGCAGCATTATTATCCTATTATCATCATCATCATCATCGTCATCATCAACATTATTTATTTATTTATTTTTAGATTTTAGATTTTTTTAATAAGAAATAAATCCAAATCAATTTTTTTATTGCTACGGTTCCTGAATGTTTTTAGAATCTAGACCAGAACAGAATATTAGTCTGCATGTGGAGATCATTACGTACAAATATATCTTTATCTTCTGCATTACTTCCTTCCGTTTCCTGCTTCACTGTATTCAGTAAATCTTCTTATTCTTCCTTTAAAAGCATTCCTATTAACTGCTGCGCGGAAAAAGGGTGTATTTACAATTAACGTCAACTCCTCTTTTCATCAGTCGATTTCTATTTATTTATTTGTTTTATTCATCTTGTTTCATATGAAATAATAATAATCATCATCACTATCATCATCATCATCATCATCACAATATTTACTACCACTTAGAGATTTTGCCTCTCCCCCTTTTTTAACAGAATATTTTATTTGCCCCTGTAACTGTTCAATATTCGATTATATAATGGTCTCTTTGTCCTTTCTTTGGTGGGTGGGGGGGGGCGAATTAATAATCTTTAAGTGCGTATCTAAAACGGTTCTTGTTCACGTTAATAAGTAAGTACTTGTGCATGGTTATGGAATGAACATGATCTGCTTTTATGAAAAGTTCCCGAAGTCAGTGATAGTGATTATTGATTATTAGTATAAATTATTAGGAATTCGGTTATATTTTTGTATTTCTTTTTCTTTATTTTTTTACATTTTAATTTTTTTTCAATTTTCTTTTCTATTCTTATTGTTGTTGATTTTGTTATTGTTATCACTATTTATTAGCTTTGCTATTTAGTTTATTATTGTTGTTGTTATTGCTATTGTTATTATTCATTATTCTTGTTGTTATTATTTATTTGTTTATGATAATATTTTATTAATATTTAACTTTTGTTTAGATTGCAATTTGAATAAAACGACGAGACTTCCGTTATTTGAAAATTCTTTCGTTTTGCTGAATAAATAAACATCTTAGTGTGAGTTAGATAATACATAATATTATTATTATTATTATTATTATTATTAGTGTTACATTATTCTTGCTATTATTTTCCACATTTCAGTTTTTATTGTTCTATGTTGATTGCTTTTCAGGTTTGTTGAGTATCTTTTTTTGATCACCATCTTTATTTCTTTTATTATTATTATTATTATTATTAATTAAATATTTATATATTTATTTATTTACTGTTGCTCTCATCATCATCATCATCACCAAAGAATAAGTAAAGTGAGAAATATTCTCGCGATTAATTTTATTTGTCAAAATATCTACGTGTTCACTGAATCTACACAGTGGCGTACCCAGACGGTAGCTGCAGGGAAGGGCAATACGTGTATGTTACCAAACAGATGAGAGTCAAGAAAGATCATTATACAAATACAAAATAAATACTAGTACATTGTATATAACTGTGCGAAGACAACTACAACTCTCCCTGATCCCTGTAAATACGCAAGGAAGCGAATGACGTAAATTAAGTTTGACCAAAGCAGCTACCAATGTTGAGTACACCACTGAAATATAAGCATTGTTACAATGTTTAGAAATATTCAGTTTCAGTTAATGATGAAATATCCATTACTAAATTATCATTTCATTTGAAACAGTACAGTTTGTTTATTTTGAAAATCCGTTTCCCTGCACCACATGTAAAGATGAATTTATATTAATTAAGTGCTATACAAAATGTTCTTCTTAATTCGGTGAATCTTTGTTGTTTTTGTTCATGTGAATTTATCAATCGTTGCTCAGTATAAAATCTGTTTTCGTTTAATAAAGCTGAATTTATGTTATTTCAGTTTATTCACCAACAGAAAGTTTTTGAGCCTTTTTCCGTTACTTAATTATGAAACTGTATTACTCACGATAAAATAACTCTCTAGTCACGTGCCGTCACAGTCGTTGTTTCAGTTAAGAAGCTGTAAAATATTAAAATCTTCAGACAGCTGTTAGGAAGTCAACCGTTAGTATTCTGCTCATCTGTCCAAATCATTCATTTAACATATTCGTTAAGAAATCAGTTTCTTTTCTGCCACTGCAAGATTGTACCCTTCTTTAAGTTTGTCCATTATAAAATCAAACACATTGCTCCAGGCCTCTTCAACATCCCCTTCAAATTTGTCGCCAAGATCTTCCCTCCACGTGTAAACCATCCCCTCTTTGAATGCGTCGAAATAAGACGGCTGAAAATCGCTAAAATGAATGTGCTGACGCCCTAAACCAATGAGAATGGGCAATACAGCGTCATCCAGATTGTCGACGTTATCAACAACCGCGCCAACGATCTGCATGAATCGCGTGGCATGGCCTTGAAAGTTGGGGTCGTTTTTTAGAAACTCGCCATCTTTTTCCTTAAGATGGGGAAAAAGAGTCTTAACGTAAGGACTCATTTCGAATATGCGCAGGAACACTTTAGTTCCTCGTTCTAACATGTTCCGTGACAAGTACCGCCATGTTTTTTTCACCATTTGCTTTTGTTCTGCGGTAATGTACGGGTTGTCGGATGGGGGTTCTATCCAGTTGTTCTTGTTGATTGATTCCGGACGGGATGTATTCGATGTGTTACAACCCATATTTGCAGAAAATATATTAGAAAAAAATATTTAAAAGATCACCGCAATTTCAGCCACATTTAGCTTTTGTGGCAGCCTGAAAACATGTGATACGTCCTGTTGCATGTAACAAATGAAACCATGATTAGGAATTTCAGTATGATTACAGCAGAATCTTTACAGAGTATCTGAAAGTAAATTAATGTCAATAAATATTTATGATATAAATAAGACAAATGATCAGATTAGTTTTTAAATTTAAAATGCAACAATCAAGTAATTTTTATCTCGCATGCACGCACATTTACACAGTATAATTATAGTTTATAGAAAATACAAAATAAGCTCATATAACGTTGTTGTGTGTGTGTTTTCTTTAAATAGCTAGTTGGATAACAAAGTGAAAATAAAATTTTATATACATAGCTAAAATGAATTATTGTCAAAAATATTTATCGTCAGGTAGCAAAATTAAAAAAACAACAATAATATTGTACAAAAACAACATAGAATTTATCTCTTTTTTATCGTCACAGATATAATTATATTGTACAGAAACTTAAAAAATAACGTACAAAGCTTATAATACATTGTCGAATTTTTTTTCAGTGGCTAACTGAATAACAAACTGAAAATAAATTATGTGTGTTTATATATATATATATATATATATATATATATATATATATATATATATATATTAGCTAAAAATAACTTGTGAAAAATACTTAACATCAGTTAGCAAAAATACAACAACAACAACAATAATAATAACAACATAATTTACAGTAACAAAAAAAAAAGTCAGTAGACTTTACCTGTTTGTTTTGATCGTCACAGATTTCATCACATTTTTTTTATTTTCCCGTTGTCTTTTGAAAATGTTGTTGAAAAAAAAAAAAAAAAAAAAAATCTCAACATTACCTGCTATATGTATGTAGCTGGTAATTCACTTTTGTTTGCTAAACGTGATTCGTGGCGACTTCATGACGTGTGCAGTTCTGTTAAAACTATGAACGATTTATGCTTGAGTTACTTTTATTGTTTTCTGTATTGAATTAAGTAACGATTAGAATAGTACGTTAAACCATTAATTTTTTTTTTTTTTTTTTTTTTTTGAATCTTGTACTATTCAGATGTTGATACCAGAATTCGTAACTCGATCTTTCTCCAAACGCTGACGTAGGGGGTGAGCTCCAGACACCTATTTCTGCCATGGATATTTGTTTTTAATACAAAACTCATTTCAGCTTGAACGATATCTACAACAGTATGTGTACCCTCCCTTTCCTAAGAATCTAGATCTGCCCCTGTTTCTTTAATCCTTGCTTTTATCCTGTGTTAACAGTGGTGATGAAGAAACAACTTGTTTTCGTGTCGTTTTTCAATTAAAGTTAAAATATTTCGACCTTAGCCATTTAACTTAATTCTACAAAGAACATACTTTAATCGCTTCGGCTCATCTGTGTCTGGGAAACATTATAAATACATTTTCATCACAGATTTTTCTTGCGTCACTCTCTTAAAAGGAAGGAAGGAAAGAACATAACTTAGGTAGTAAAAGCCTGTTAGACAACTTCGCGAAAATGAATCAGTCCCACGACTAGATTGGGAATGGCTTTTGACGAGCAGCGGGACATTGACCTTTTACGCGAGTGATTGCAGGATCGATCCTCCGTGTATTCCTACTGAACTTTCAGTAAACCCAGAGTTTATCTTTCCTGCATCTGGAAAGTTGAGTGTAAAAGGTCCATTCCTACTAATAATAAAAGTTGACTACGGAGTATAATTCTTGTTTTCTTTTCCATTAAAACAATAATTCTTAGTGAAGAAAAAAAATAAAAATTGGAAGTTTATTATTTGTTTGTTTGTTTATTTATCTGCTAGATTCGATTATTATTATTATTATGTTGTTGTTGTGTTATTTTTTGGTGAAATATGTAAACAGAATAATAACGTGAGGTTATTTCCTTTTACTTTCATTTTAATAATAATTATATAATAATAATAATAATAATAATAATAATAATAATAATAATAATAGCAGTGGTAGTGAAGAAGATGATGATGGTAATACCAAAATAAGTTATTTCTTTATCGAAACATTATTGTTCACGTGTTTACGCAATCTGACTTTAAATTGTGACTCTTAATGTTTCAAAACTAGTTCAAGTTATGTCAAAATCTTATCAGTTTTATTCACCAGTCCATTCTACACTAGCAGTCTAGATTTCATATTTACGTATTACAAGTTTATAGTGCATGCAGATAAACAACAAGAATTACATACCCATTGTTTTACAGCTTTTCTGCGGTGGCAAAGAATCTTCACAAATGTTTACACATCTCATACCAGATACAAATTACATCTCAGGAAACAATTCTTGGTTTTACAATGAATCGTTTAATTCGTCTTTGGAAAAGTAATTTTGCGATTAACATACCCACACTGATTACTGAATGCACGAACTGTTCTGTGGTTCATTATACCCGATAGACAGAGAGAAGTACGTAGCTCTAATTGATTTAAAAGAAGAAAAAAAAATTACGAATGAAATCTGGTTTTATTTCATTCTCTCTCAGGGCAGGTCTACTTTAGTTTTATGTGAACTGTTTCACAGATACCTTTCTTTTAAATAATGATGAAATAAAATGTATATTATAATTATTTTTTCTTGAATGATTAATGAATACAGCCAAAAAGAAAAAAGAAAAAAAGAAATATATATATATATATATATATATATATATATATATATATATAATAAATAAATAAATAAAAAGAAATTAATAATAAAAACTACAAATATATAAATTAAATCTATTGTTTGTAGCGACTCACTTATTTCTTAGAATTATCTGAAGTTTTAATGAACATATAATGATATATAAACATCTATACATACATACATTCAGATATATTGACAGATAGACACGTTCATACATGTATGCGTGTGTGTGTGTGTGTGTGTCTGTAAAAAAACGTATGTATGTGTATATATGTGTGTGTCTGTACATATACGTATGTATGTATATGATGTATAGAGATATATGTGTATGTACACACATTGTTTTTGTTGTGTATGCATATAACTTGCATAACATTTGACGCGAACTGAAAATACAAAACTCTTAAATCTCCCTTCACGCTGGAACCGCTCTTTAATCACTGTCAATAATACAATGTTACTCTATATCGCGAAGAACCAGGTGGTACAAATATCTTATTTAAACAGTTAATGATCTGCAATTTTACCTTCATTATCTGTCGTCGAAGGCTTTGTAAGTGGTTTTTAAAAGCTATTAGGCTCGGGAAAGAAGTAATGGCAGAAACATGTTCTGTGTACAAATCTCTCATTTCCGTAGTAGTATGAAATCAAAGAAATACTTGAATCCCGGGGCGATTAGTGAATTGTACTTATCGTGTGAAGCTGACTTCAGACATGTATTCCCTATGTAGTCGTTCAGCTCTCTCTTTACTCTTCCAGTCATTCGTCCATCGTTTGTTCACGTTATTAATTTAATTACTTACCATTGTTATTACTACTGTTACTGTTGCTACTATTACTACTACTGCTACAACTACTTCTACTACAGCTACTGCTACTGCCACTGTAACTAGTACTTCTACTACTACTACTATAATCTATACCACTTCTGCTGCAACTATTATTATTACTACCTATAATACTTTTGATGCAACTACTACTACTACTTCTGCAACTACTGCTGCTACTTCTACATCTAATACTACTGCTACTGCAAACACTATTACTTTTACTATAACTACCACCACAACAACAACCACTGTTACTTCTTCTTCTACTAGTACTACAACAGATACAACAGCTTCGGTTGCTACTACATTAAAAGCAACAACTACTACTACTACTACCACAGCTACTCCTACTACTACTTCTACTACTATTACAGATACAACTGCTGCTACTGTTGCTAATACTACTACTACTACTACTACTATTACTACTATTGTTATTATTATTATTATTATTTCAACAAATATAACTACTACGACTATTAATACTACAATTTCTGCTAATATAAAAAAAAAAAAAAAAAATGATTTTTAAAATAGGCTCCTCTCTTTTTTTTTTTTTTTTTTTGTTGAAAATAACTACAAAAAGATCAAAAAAAATAAATAAATAAATAAAAGAAACATACAAACAAGGAGAATATTGTCATCAATGGTTAAATACATACATGCACAAAAGCACGTACGTACAGTTTTATATAAAATTTCAAAAATACTTTTTATAGAGAGAGAGAGAGAGAGAGAGAGAGAGAGAGAGAGAGAGAGAGAGAGAGAGAGAGAGAGAGAGAGAGTCATTCGTGTTAACAGGGTGGGCGAAACTGTCACTATTATCTTACATTGATCTATCTATTTAAGTAAATTTAAATACTTGGTTAATGTCATTGTCTTTAATGGCGTCTATATCCCCATTGATTAGTAATCCTAACAAAACATTAAATTGATTAATGTACTTAAGAGGATTGTTTTCCAAATTTTATTTATCTTATTTTGTTTTTCCCCATCTTTTTGAAATTGTTAAGTTGGTACAATGTTTTAGACCAACTACTTAAGCTTTAAAGAAATAGATC
>CM022665.1:16508975-16606475 GCA_012295275.1 Chrysomallon squamiferum
AAGATTTGAGTTTCTATTTTTGGATTATTTACTTATTTTTCACCAATCTCCATTATTGTAGCTACAATAGTTATATACTATAACAAGTAGCATATTAATAGTTCTAATAAACTGATTCAATAATAATAATAATAATAATAATAATAAAAAAAAAAAAAGTTAAATAATAAAAAAGTTAAAAAAAAAAAAAAAGTAAATATTTGAATTTCTGTTTTCAAATTATTTATTTAAATTTCACCAATATCTCCATCACTGTAGCTACAACAGATACATATATATAACAAATAGCACATTAATAGTTTTAATAAACTGATTGAATAATAATTAGAATAATAATAATTACTTTTTAAAAAGTTAAATAATAATAAAAAAAAGTAAATAAATAAATTAAAAAGAAATTAAATTAAATATTTGATTATCTATTTTCAGATTTTTTTTTTTTCACCATTATACATATATTATAACAAACACAATATTAACTGTTTTAATAAACAGCTATATATATGCATATATCAAATAGCACGTTAATAGTTTTAATAAACTGATTTAATAATAACAGTAAAAAAAAATTTAAAAAATTATATATATTAAAAAATTAAAATAAGAAAAAGAAAATAAGAAAAAAAATTAAATATTACTATCCGTTTTGCATTGTACGATAAAAATTTTAAGATTATTATTATTATTATTATTATTATTATTATTATTATATTTTGGGGGGGGTGTAGGGTCAATTATTCCTCACCGTTCAAAAATTATTGTTATTTAATGTACCTTAAATGCAGCAACAAGGAGTCACCTGGTGAGTGATGACACCCCCACCTCAGAGTGGCTAATACAGGAAACTCATACTTGAAAATGAGCTACTGGGGGACTGTTCACCTTAGGTACATTCAACTATTAATTATTAATTCATTTTTATAATAAACTGCAATTTCTCTTTTTAAATAATATTTATAAACTGATAAAATGTAACTAATTTCAAAATGTTTTAGAACAGGGGTCGGCAATTATTTTTTCCATGGGGCCACATGAGAAACAAAATATTGTGGAGAGTCGGGCCAAAAGGCTTAACTCAATTCTGCATAATATTAATTGTATTTCTTTATAAAAAGCAGTAAATAGCATTGTTTTGACAAGCTGGTAAGACTGGTAAGAGTATATGTTATGATTAAACAATGAACAAGTGAGGTTGATTTACATTGGTAAACAAAATGTGAACATTTTTAACATTTGTAACTCATTATATTAGTGATAATTTTCAATGACATTCACCCCAAAATTCATTTTGAGTTTTATATACAGTTGGAAAGAGGTTCTTAGCTTTCTAAAGACATCACAGTATTGTATTTGTACTCCAAATATTAAGCAAGATACAACATATTATATTAATGATTGTCACTGAACTGTGATTTTGAGAAAAAGGCCTCCAAAGAAAGTGTTCCATTTCACTGCTAGTACGTGACTTTACATGCCCACATTTGATGTCTAACCACCTCATTTGGTATTTTTCATTTCTTTTTTTCAGTGTCCTCGATCTTTCTCGTCACGGTTCGCGTGGACGCGGGACTTGTTCAAAAGCTTCTTTTTTTCAGGGCATATTTGTTCTGCAGAGTCCCACAAGCACTTTTTGACAAACTCCGAGACAAAAGGGGGCTCCGAGAATGGCTTACTGTTTTTAGCTATTTTGTTGGATATAAAAATGCTAGTCTTCGTTGCTGCATCCCTGGATGTGTAAAGCTTGGTTAAAAAAAAAAAAAAAAAAAAGCCGCCTTGCTGCTTTAATAGCTAGCAAAGCTTCCGATGTCCGCGCCCTTTCAAGTTTTTGTATTTTTCCACGTGTTTCGTCTCATAATGCCGACTCAAATTGTAATCCTTAAACACGGCGATCTGCTCTCCGCAAACTAAACACACAGCTTTGTCTCCGACTTCAGTTGAAACCCCTGCATTCTTTTTTTTTTAAGCGTGAGCGGACATTTTGAGGACTAAAGTCGTATTGCGACCTGTTTTGTGACAACGATTCAATCGCGCGCACATCTTGATTTACGTATTGCGTCATTTTGTACCTGAATAAAAAAGTACCTTCAAAATAAAAGCAATGCAGCTTTAGTCCATGCATGAGGTGAAATTAGAGAATATGTTTATTTTGTAATTCCCAGTTAACCTTACGGCCGGTCAAAGACAACCAAAGGGCCGCATGTGACCGTCAAATGCCCAGGTCTGTTTTAGAACGTAACATACAATTATTCATATATATGAATACCGCACATATCTATTTATAAATTTATGATCTCAACATTAGACAGCTTTTTGGTTAAAATAAAAATAAAAAATGTAATTCTTTATAAATTGTATTTTTGTAACATTTTACTAAAGAACATTTTTTGAATATGTTAAATATTTTACTCATCATTTGAACAATAATTCATTGTCAAAGCATTCAATAAATAGAGCCTTATATTTTTCGTTGTTTTATTTCAATTCAGTTATTTGTTTATATTTATTATTCCTACGAAAGGGAAATCTCAGAACCTTTGGCTAAGACCAAAGCTGCTTTATTATGTTTAAAACACATTATAAAAATGAGTATTTTGGTAGGATAATAAGGAATATTATATGAGAGTTTTCATATTTTGTATAATTTACAAATATCGGATGAATTTAGACTGGCTTTGACGGGACTAGAATGGCTTCTTCGGTATAATTATGCATAATAACAATCAAAACTAAAAAGTTCAAAGCATCAGAGTCAAATCTAGTTTTGAAGAAAATATACATATAGAAAAATGTATTATATAATGATTTCTTTTTATGCATCCAATGATTATTTATAATACCTGATAATCCCATTTAATACTAGGAAAATATATTTAGTTGTGTGGTTAGTTGTAAACGGTCGGAGGAAGGGCAATGGGGGACAGGATTGATCGGCTTGCCCATCCCATGGACTTTGGGACGGGGAATGTATGGAGCTAGCGATATTATGTAAATCCAGCCATGAAATGGAAACTGGTCAGGGTGGTGTAGGTGACTTGTTTTGAAGGGATAATAGGATGTCAGATAACAGCAGTTCATATGCATAGTATGATAAACAATTCAGAACAAAAAAGGCTATACGCCCAGAACATTGTTTGGGGGGTAATAGACAGTGTTGTTGTGCATGTATGGAATAGGTGGTAGGAGACAAGCTTGAATGGGTCTGAAAAGTTCTGGTGGCCAGTTCAAGCAGTCCTTGCTTGCACACAGGGGACAAGCTGTGAGAGGGGTGGGGTTAGGACATGTTTGGGTTTTAATAGGGGAAAATGTACATTGGCAAAATGTAAATGTGTGCATACTTGTGGAAAATTTGTGTTCTCTTCAGTGTAGGTCATAGGGACAGAAAACTTAGACATGATTGTACATTCCCCAATACGCACTAGTATTCTGCCCACAAAACTAAAACACTAAAACCTATTAGTATAACATTAAAAAACAGAAATAAAAATTATTGTTTCTTTTCACTACAATTATGTCAGACCAGCTTCTAGATCTATATTTAAATATTCATTACTCCTGCAATTCATAACGATTATTACATTTATATTTTACATTTATATAATCTTTTTCATTATTATGATTATAGTAGTAGTAGTGGTGATAGGAGCAACAGCACAGTTTATTAGAGAACTTTTATCAACCGCCTTTTGACCGTTGAATTTCCTACTAGAATGTAATTTGTTTTTCATGTGCTTTACATATTAACTATACTTATTGAAACATGAAATAAGATTTTATTGACATTAAAAATAAATAGGAATAATTAACTATAAATAAAGAGCATTGTAGAAATAAAAAGAAATAATAGAACACGGTCGAAAAGACTGACGGGAAATGGTTTATTTCCGTTATTTTGAAAAACTAGTGACGCTGTATATGACGTCAACAAAATATTCCGTTAGGGACTCCGAATCAAACTTGGTATGTAGCTGCAATTTTTTCTGTTTCAGAATTAAAATGAAATATTAACTCATTTCGTTAAAACTCTCCGATATTCTGAAATCTTATTAAATTTTATTTATTTATCATATGTTAGGAACTGATTATTTCAATAGCTAATCTAAAAACAAAACTCGATTCCACTTCAAAAGTTAAAATTTTTAAATTTGGAATTAAGATATTCATTTCATTTTATTTCATTTTATTTCATTTTTAACAGGAATATTTCAATTTAAACAGGAATATACGAACAAAATTAAATTAAACTAAATTTCAGATAATAATAATAATAATAAAAAAAAAAAAAAAAAAAAAAAAAAAAAAAAAAAGTAAATAAAGAAAAAATAATAATAAACAAAAAAATAATCAAAAATTAAAAATAAAAACATAAATAAATAAAAATAAATAAATAAATTTAAAAAAATAATAAAATTAAAAATTAATAAATTAAATAAATTAAAAATAAAATAAAGAAATAAAAATAATGATAATAAACAAATAAACAAATAAAATAAAATAAAATAAAAAAGAACTACATAAATAATAACTAAAAATAAAAAAAATAAAAAATAAAATAAAATAAAATAAAAATAAACAAATAAAGAAATAAAGAAATAAAATAAAATATATTATTTATTTGTGAACATATATTCTGTTTACGTATTATTTCTTTTTTAATTAATTAATTTTTTATTTATTATTGTATTTTATTTATTTATTTATTTATTTATTTAAGAAAAACCGTATGTTCAGATTTTGCAATCAGAATTTTTCTTATTAACAAATAATATATTCCTAAATAATTCTTTACTTTTCAGAACTGATGACTGATTTAGATTGCTCAAAACTGCATTAAAAAAAAAAAAAAAAAAAAAAAAAAAAAAAATACATATTTATAAAAAAAAAAAAAAAAAAATATAAAAAACTTTTAAAAAATTTAAAAAAAAATTTAAAAAATAAAATTTTTTTTTTTTTTTTTTTTAATTTAAAAAAAATAAAATAAAAATGTTTTGGTAGAAGTAGTAGAGGAATTGATAGTGGTAATATTAAAGGCAAGAAGGTTCTTAAGTAAGAAGGATTTATTCCTAAATAAATTGTTTCCTATCTTATCATATCTTGTTTTAGACTGTTCAAAACAATTTAAAAAAATAAAAATATAAAAAAGTTTTTAAAAATAAATAAATAAATTATAATTAAAAAAAGAATGTTTCTTTTATTTAGAGGTTCAAGTATTTGTCTTTGTTGATAATTATAAGATTTGAGATTATTTATTTATTTTTCACCAATATCTCCATCATTGTAGCTACAACAGTTATATATTATAACAAGTAGCATATTAATAGTTTTAATAACTGATTTAATAATAATAACAGTGATGACACCCCCACCTCAGAGTGGCTAATACGGGAAACTCATATTTGAAAAAAAGTTTAAAAAAACTAAAAAAAAGATTTTAAAAAGTTTTAAAAATGTTTAAAATTTAAAAAAAAAAAAAAATAGTTTAAAAAAATGTTAAAAAATAAAAATACAAATGTTTTTAAAAAAAAAAAAAAAAAAAAAACGTATAAATTTCCTTTCTTTAGAGATTCAGGTATTTGCATTTGTTGTTAATTATAAGATTTGAGTTTCTATTTCCAGATTTTTTATTTATTTTTCACCAACATCTCCATCACAAGAGATACTACATATATAAGAAATACCATATTAAAAAATAGAAAATAGAAAATAAAATAGAAAATAAAATTAAATTAAATATATTAAAAAAGTAAAATAAGAAAAAAGTAAATGAGAAAAAAACTTAAATATTAGTATCCGTTTTGAATTGTATGCTACAATAAAAAGTTAAGATTATTATTATTATTATTATTATTATTATTATTATTATTATTATAGTTTTTGGAGAGTAGGGTCAATCATTCCTCACCGTTCAAAAATTATTGTTATTTAATGTACCTTAAATGCAGCAACAAGGAGTCACCTGGTGAGTGATGACACCCCCACCTCAGAGTGGCTAATACAGGAAACTGATACTTGAAAAAAAAATAGAAACAAAAATTTTTAAAAAAAAAAGTTTTAAAAAAAAAAAAATAAAAAAAAAAAAAAAAAAATAAAAAAAAATAAATATGTTGAAAAAAACTAAAAAAAATGTTTAAAAAATGTTTAACAAAATTTAAAAAAATAAAAATACGAATGTTTAAAAAAAAATAATAATAAATTTCCTTTCTTTAGAGGTTCAGATTTTTTTTTTTTACCTCCATCACTATAGCTACTACATATATAACAAATACCAAATTCAAAAATAAAAAATAAAATAAAGTAAAATTATATATATAAAAAAGTAAAATAAGAAAAAATTAAATAAGAAAAAAATTATATAAAAAAAAATTAAATATTAGTATCCGTTTTGTATTGTATGCTACGATAAAAATTGTATTATTATTATTATTATATTTGTTGTGGGTAGGACAATTATTGCTCACCGTTCAAAAATTATTGTTATTTAATGTACCTTAAATGCAGCAACAAGGAGTCACCTGGTGAGTGATGACACCCCCACCTCAGAGTGGCTAATACAGGAAACTCATACTTGAAAATGAGCTACTGGGGGACTGTTCACCTTAGGTACATTCAGCTATTAGTTATTAATTCAATTTTATAATAAACTGCAATTTCTCTTTAGAAATAATGAATACTGTACATATCTATCTGTCTACCTATCTATCTATCTATAGGCACACACGCACATGCACACTACATACATGTATGATCTCAGCATCTGATAGATGTCAGACGTAGACTTTTCATTTTGAAAATGGTTCGAGTGTTAAAACTTTTATGGCTACTTTAGTAAAGTCAGCTTCTTGGTTTGTTCCCGCTACTGCTGTTGGTCACAGTAGCATGCGGGCGTATTGTTAGCAAATCCTGTTATCTAATCAGTCACAATCTTATTACATTTATCTGCTCGTAAGACCTCTCGTAGTTCGCTTAATATTCAAGAAGGATAAAACTAAGCAGCTCTCTCTCTCTCTCTCTCTCTCTCTCTCTCTCTCTCTCTCTCTCTCTCTCTCTCTCTCTCTCTCTCTCTCTCTCTCTCTCTCTCTGTGAACTTTTTTCACCCTAGTCAGATTGATAACATCAGATATATACATGTGCAGGTACCGAACAAGAAATCCAGAAAACCGGCTGCTTTGTTTCGGTTTCCGTTGAGCGACGCCAATGAGACACCTGCATTGAAAAGGTGATGCTCTAACCCAGTGGCTGGCGAACTCCGGCCCGCGAAGATTTCTTGTCTGACCCGCCAAACTGTTCACAGTTAACATTGACATCCGGCCCGCAAGACAGCAAAACAAAAGTCAATGAAATGAAAACAGTTCACACAGCTATTTTCTCTTTTATTCACGTTTAAACTTTAAGGCGTCTCGAAGGCACTCGTCTAATCAATAGGGAATTTACTGTTTACATAAAATACATGTTTTGATATCTTTTTTTCTCATTTCATATTCTGGCCATCATGTTTTTGTAACGTGTTTTTAAATAAGAAGAATGTATTTATAAATGATAAATATTGTATAAAAGCAAATAAAAAAGAATGTAAAGAAATTAATTGGTTTTGTAAACTGTATTTATCTTGGAGATCAGACAAATTATTTTAACGCCTTTATCAACTCCTGCTTCAGTATGGTACTACGCTCGTACTGCCTAGCCAAGTCGACTACATGCAAACTCACTTTCTTACGATCCATGATGCGAAAAAAGACATTTGGCAAACTACTGCACAAAACGCGAACGCCAATACAACAGAGATGATTCTATGGCGAGGTAACCACGTGAAGTAAACGACTGAAACGTGGGATCCTGAAACGGATGGGATCCCAACTAGCGGCGGATATCTGAAACTCAGTCGTAATTCGGATTTTGGCTCGCAACTCAAAGCAACAAATCGGCCATGCGTGTGCTCGTAACTCGAAAAATTCGTAGGTTGGGCACTCGTAAGTCAAGGTACCAATGTATATATATAATTAGTTTAACATTAAGGAACACAAACAAAAATTACAGTTTCTATTCTCGAAAATCAACTCAAACTAGCTTACTTGATCTACAGTTATATTTAAATATTCATTATTTACTGCTATAATTCATAACAATTATTACATTAATATTTTACATTTATATAATCTTATTCATTATTATTATTATTAGTAGTAGTAGTAGTAGTAGTAGTAGTAGTAGTAGTAGTACTAGTAGTGGCAGGAGCAGCAGCATAGTTTACTACAGAATTTATCAACCGTCTTTTGACCGATGAATTTCCTGTTAGAGTGTAATTTGTTTTTCGTGTGCTTAATATTAATTATACCTAATGAAATACAAAACAAGGTCTTATTCATATTAAAGATAAATAGGAATCATTCACTATAAATAAACAACATTGCAGAAATAAAAAGAAATAATAAAACACGGTCGAAAAGACTGACAGGAAATTGTTTATTTCGGTTAATTTTGAAAAACTAGTGACGCTGTATATGACGTCAACAAAATATTCCGTTAGGGACTCCGCATCAAACTTGGTATGTAGCTGCAATTTTTTTCTGTTTCAGAATTAAAATGAAATATTAACTCACTTCGTTAAGACTGCAATATTCTGAAATCTTATTAAAATTTATTTATTTTTCATATGTTAGGAACTGATTATTTCAATAGCTAATCTAAAAACAAAACTCGATTCCACTTCAAAAGTTTAAATTTTTAAATTTGGAATTAAGATATTCAGTTTATTTTATTTCATTTTATTTCATTTTTTAACAGGAATATTTCAATTTAATCTAAATTTCAGATAATAATAATAATAATAATAATAATAATAATAATAAAAAAGGTAAATAAAAAATAAAAAATAAATAAATAATAATTAAATAAAGAAAAAAATTAACAAAAATTAAAAATAAATACATAAATAAATAATTTAAATTTAAAAAAAAAAATTATTTAATTAATTAATACATAAAATAAAATAAAAAATAAAATAAATAAATAAATAAACAAATAAAAGAAAAGAAAAGAAATAAAAAAGAAAAATTAAATACTTATACAATAACTAAAAATAGAAATAAATAAAAAAATAAATAAATAAAATAAAATAAAATAAGAATAAAGAAAGATATAAACAAATAAATAAATTTATTAATGAGCATATATTCTGTTTATGTATTATTTGTTTTTTAATTAATTAATTTTATATTTTTATTATATTTTATTTCTTTATTTCTTTATTAATTTACTTATTTACTTATTTAAGAAAAACTATATGTTCAGATTTTGCAATCAGAATTTTTCTTATTAACAAATAATATATTCCTAAATAATTCTTCTTTACTTTTCAGAACTGATGACTGTTTTAGATTGCTCAAAACTGCTTTAAAAAAAATAAAATAATAATAATAAATTTTAAATAAATGTTAAAAAATGTTTAAAAAGTTTTAAAAATGTTAAAAAAAATGAAAAAAACAATAATAAAAAAAATGTTTAAAAAGTTTTAAAAATGTTTAAAAAAAAAAATGAAAAAAACAATAAAAAAAAAAAATGTTTAAAAGATTTTAAAAATTTTAAAAAGTTTTAAAAATGTTAAAAAAAAAAAATGAAAAACAATAATAAAAAAAATGTTTAAAAAAAAAAAAAAAAAAAAAAAAAAAAAAAAAAAAATAATAAAAAAATGTTTAAAAGTTTTAAAAATGTTAAAAAAAATGAAAAAAGAAAAAAATGTTTAAAAAAAAGTTTCAAAAATTTAAAAATGTTAAAAAAAAAGAAGAAAAAAACAATAATAAAAAAAATGTTTAAAAAGTTTAAAAAATTTAAAAAAGGTTTAAAAAAAAAAAGAAAAAAAAACAATAATAAAAAAAAATGTTAAAAAATAAAAATAACAATGTTTAAAAAAAAAAAAAAAAAAAAAAAAAAAAAAATTTCCTTTCTTTAGAGGTTCAGGTGTTTGTGTTTGTTGTTAATTATAAGATTTGAGTTTCTATTTCCAGATTATTTTTTATTTTTCACCAACATCTTCATCACTGTAGCTACTACATATATAACAAATACCATATTAAAAAATAAAAAATAAAATAAAGTAAAATTATATATATAAAAAAGTAAAATAAGAAAAAATTAAATAAGAAAAAAAAATTAAATATTAGTATTTGTTTTGTATTGTACACTACGATAAAAATTTTAAGACTATTATTATTATTATTATTATTATTATATTTGTTGTGGGGTAGGACAATTATTGCTCACCGTTCAAAAATTATTGTTATTTAATGTACCTTAAATGCAGCAACAAGGAGTCACCTGGTGAGTGATGACACCCCCACCTCAGAGTGGCTAATACAGGAAACTCATACTTGAAAATGAGCTCCTGGGGGACTGTTCACCTTAGGTACATTCAACTATTAGTTATTAATTCAGTTTTATAATAAACTGCAATTTCTCTTTAGAAATAATGAATACTGTACATATCTATCTGTCTACCTATCTATCTATCTATAGGCACACACGCACATGCACACTACATAAATGTATGATCTCAACATCTGACAGCTCTTTGGTTAAAATATAAAAATTGTAAATCTTTACAAACTGTATTTTTGTAAATGTATATTTACAAATCATATGTAACATTTTACAATAAAAACAGTTTATAAATTTTTTTAAAATTAACAAATAATAATTAATGTGAAAAACATTCTTATATAAATTATATGAATAGATTTAATATAATATTTAATAATTAATATTCAGCAAGTGAAAAATAATTCATTGTTAAATAAATAGAGCCTTATGTTTTTCGATGTTCTATTTCAGTTCAGTTATTTATTTACATTTATTAATCCTACCAAAGGGAAATCTAGGAACCTTGGGCTATGACCAAAGCTGCTTTAATATGTTTAAAAGTCATTATAAAAATGAGTGTTTTCATTTGATAATAAGGAATATTATATGAGAGTTTTCATATTTTGTATAATTTGCAAATATCAGATGAATTTAGACTGGCTTGGGAAAGTTTCTGCAGCTATGAATCGGGATTTACTTGTATTGGGTTTTCTCTGCTAAATGTAAAAAGGACAAGTGACAAAGAATATACAGCAACGGACTGGCCTGAGAAACAATAGGTGATACATCAGTTACGTTGAGGTGTACAGAGAAATGTTTAGTTGTTAGTAGCATACGTACACTTGACATTAGACTAACAAAATAATAACTTGGGTGTACATGTATTATATACGTGAATCAGTATAAACACATTTTAAATTACAGAATAAATTCAGAATGTTAAGCGATAAAATATTGATATTTAATATTTTCAAAATAGTTTGAACTTTACTTCAGTGCCACAGTAAAACTATAAATAGAATGCATTAATATATATCTAATGGTGATGTAAAATCAACTCAATTTTGTAAAACAAATTAGATTTGAAAAAAATTAAAAATTGCAATTAAAATTCAGAAAATAATTTGATCACTTTTAACTCCATTCCATTTATTTGTGTTTTTACCTTGACATTTCTATAATTTACCTCGGTAATTTCACATATATATAAGTGATATTTTTTACTTTAGATTTCATCGACACATAATTTTCTTATGTTCACTTTGATTGATTTAATAAATAGTGGGTTATGAAGTATTGGAAAAGTTGCTGCAGATATAATTTCTCTGTGAAAGATAAAAAGGTAAAATGATAATCAGATATAACTATGCAGGAAAGGACTGGCCTAAGAAACAAACGGTAAGATATATCAATAATTTTGAGATGTATAGAGAAACATTTAGTTGTTTGTTCCACATGTACACTCGACAGTTGACTAATGAAATAATCACTTGGATGGATGTATTACATATGCACCAATATAAAGACATTTACAGCAAATGTGAAACATTAATATTTTCAGAACAGTTTGTACTGTACTTCAGTGCCACGATAAAACCATAAATAAAATAACTTAATAGTTATCTAGGGGTGATGTAAAATCAAGTCATTATGTAGCAGACGATGTAGAACAAATTAAATTTAAAAAGAAAACAATTGAGAATATCGTTTAGTTGCTTATAACTGCATTCATATTTATCATTGTTTTTGCCTTGACATTTCTAAAATTTACCTCAGTAATTTAACATATATGTAAGTGATATATCATACTTTAGACACAAATATTATTTGGATATTGATGTCAATTCTTTAATAATTAAATAAAATCTTCTAGCAAATGGAGAGGAATGGTCGAACAATAATACATTTTCATCTTTACATTTATTTATTTATTAAATCTTAAACTTATGTAGTACACATAAGTTTAAGATTTAATAAATAAATAAATGTAAAGAAAGAAAATGTATTATTGAACAAAGAATGAACACTTTTTTTTTTGCTACAAATCAATATTTCATAATTATAAAAGAAGACACCGATGTTATTGGTTAAGTTTTATTTATTTATTTATTTATTTGCTTGTTTATTTTGAGCTCTCTTAATGTCACTGAAGTGACAGAAATCAATAATTACTTTGGGGGGCTAGCTTATATAGATAGATAGATAGATAGATAGATAGATGCATATATACATACATATACAAAGATAGATAGATAGATATCGGGGGGATTTCAATTAAAGAAAATAAAAACAAAGAATTCACTTCCCAAAAATTAGTAAATTTTATTTAAAGTGACAAAATTAAAAATGATCCCATTCTACAAATACATTTCTACTCGTAAACAAATAAGGAAAAATGTAACAAAGTAAAACCTATTACATTTACATTAGCTAATTATAAAATGTCTAGATCAAGAAAGGTTTAGAGACACTAATCCACAACCTTGACATGAATTAGACAATCTTGATGAATAGAAGAGATGACTTCAAAAGTATCTTCTCTTACTTGTTGGTCTCTCTCTCTCTCTCTCTCTCTCTCTCTCTCTCTCTCTCTCTCTCTCTCTCTCTCTCTCTCTCTCTCTCTCTGTGAACTTTTTTTTCACCCTAGTCAGATTGATAACATCAGGTATATACATGTGCAGATACCAGACTTAGACTTTTCATTTTGAAAATGGTTCGAGTGTTAAAACTTTTATGGCTACTTTAGTAAACGTCTGCTTCTTGGTTTGTTCCCGCTACTGTTGTCGTGCAGAAATGGACCTTGGTCACAGTAGCATGCGGGCGTATTGTTAGCAAATCCTGTTATCTAATCAGTCACAATCTTATTACATTTATCTGCTCGTAAGACCTCTCGTAGTTCGCTTAATATTCAAGAATGATAAAACTAAGCATCTCTCTCTCTCTCTCTCTCTCTCTCTCTCTCTCTCTCTCTCTCTCTCTCTCTCTCTCTCTCTCTCTCTCTCTCTCTCTCTCTCTCTCTCTCTCTCTCTCTCTCTCTCTCTCTCTCTCTCTCTCTCTCTCTCTCTAAGAATATAGATTTCAGAATATTTGTACATTTTCCAGATTTTCCTGCAAACAGTGGTCCGTTAAGTGTGTGAATCTGTTACAACTATTGTTTTATATATATATTTATATACACTAGCATATAGATCTTATCGTATGTTTTGTTGTTATTGCTTTTGGTTACTAACTTTCTAGCAGTGAGCTAACGGCACTTTCTCCCCCCTTAGTTACTGTTTTAGACCTGGTAGTTGTTGAATGTATTCTTGGCCACTACCATCGTTCACGACAGTTATCTTCGGTGAACTAAACATGATTCATTATAATATTCAGTAAAAATATATTTCATATAATACTATTCAAATTATTAACATTGTGGTCATTTAACGGACTTTTGACCTGAGTAACCCCTCCCCTTCTGCTTATTAGTCCGCTAAAATGAGGATATACCGTGCAGGACAAACAAGACTAATGTCAAATAGACATAGATACATTTATTCTTGGTTCTTAAAGTGGGAAACTGCACATAGATACACGTCTTTTGTTAGCTGTATGTACAAGTATAAACATGTACGTAATCCAAGCTGTGAGTGTCTCTTGCGAATACATCGATAATCGTCTGCTGATACTGAAGTTCGTAGTTCAAAGATACTCTGAAACAGTGAAACTTCCCAACAGCTCTTCTGTGACAGCCTGAAAAATGTTAGTAAGTTAATTAATTATTATGAGGAGGAGGACGAAGGGGTGAAAGTAGTGATAACATTGAGGTAGAACAATAAATAGAAAAGAAATGAAGATGGAATAAAGAACCGTATATAACAATATTTCCGTTTTTCCCTCTCTCTCTCACTTTGTGTGTGTGTGCGAACATGCATGTCTGGGTGGTGATGTGTTCGCGTTATACTATCTCACCAAACCACTGTTTTATTTTATTTATTTTTTTTTAACATTTTTACTCATAACTATTCAAGTACAGATGCTTGCACAAAATATCATAATTCTAAATCTGGGGTTCACATTTCAGTAACTATTGAACGTAATTATAGCAGCTAGAGTATATGTGGACATTTGAAATTTATGTCTAATATACATTTTTATATACATTACTTAACATTTTTGCAGAGGAAGAGATTAACAATAATCAGAACTATTTAATCACTTACTTTTGTTCTTATTTTTTCATTGTTATAAATATTAAATGGCGAGTACAACAACTAGCACGATTTCTCCATTTCTCTTTTTATTTATTTACTTATTTATTTATTCATGACCACAAAAAAAAAAAAAAAAAACCGAATGGTTTTAATATTATTATTACAAATGCTGATTAAAAGAAAAAAGGCTATCACGTTCGTATGGTACTCTGGTTATTAAATCTACCTTACTTAGCTCTACATATAGATACAGTTCTAATTTAATATATTAAAGGTGTACAGGTACTGATAAATAATGTCACTTGCTAGTGTTTGGTTACTGATTTTCAGTCACGTTTTAATCACGTTCGAATACGTGTCTATACACACGTAGGTAATCGTAATTTCTCAACTTCCAAAATGAAACAGTAATGTTTTATCTTTATAAATTTTATGTTAGAAATGCTTAAATCATTTCAAGAAGTAAAAACAATAATATAAAGAAAAAGTAATAGTATTAATGATGAGCTATATGTAAACTTACATATTATTAAACTCACATATTATTTTGAACGCTTTCCCTTCAACCTATACACGATGTAGATACCGGCAAGGGACGCTACTGCAAACAAAACCAGCCCTGTTCGAGAAATTCCATTTTCCGATGTGAGACTTAAACTTTTCATTTTGAAAATGGTTCGAGTGTTAAAACTTTTATGGCTACTTTAGTAAACGTCTGCTTCTTGGTTTGTTCCCGCTACTGTTGTCGTTCAGAAATGGACCTTGGTCACAGTAGCATGCGGGCGTATTGTTAGCAAATCCTGTTATCTAATCAGTCACAATCTTATTACATTTATCTGCTCGTAAGACCTCTCGTAGTTCGCTTAATATTCAAGAATGATAAAACTAAGCAGCTCTCTCTCTCTCTCTCTCTCTCTCTCTCTCTCTCTCTCTCTCTCTCTCTCTCTCTCTCTCTCTCTCTCTCTCTCTCTCTCTCTCTCTGTGAACTTTTTCCACCCTAGTCAGATTGATAACATCAGATATATACATGTGCAGGTACCGAACAAGAAATCCAGAAAACCGGCTGCTTTGTTTCGGTTTCCGTTGAGCGACGCCAATGAGACACCTGCATTGAAAAGGTGATGCTCTAACCCATGGCTGGCGAACTAAACTGTTCCAGTTAACATTGACATCCGGCCCGCAAGACAGCAAAACAAAAGTCAATGAAATGAAAACAGTTCACACAGCTATTTTCTCTTTTATTCACGTTTAAACTTTAAGGCGTCTCGAAGGCACTCGTCTAATCAATAGGGAATTTACTGTTTACATAAAATACATGTTTTGATATCTTTTTTTCTCATTTCATATTCTGGCCATCATGTTTTTGTAACGTGTTTTTAAATAAGAAGAATGTATTTATAAATGATAAATATTGTATAAAAGCAAATAAAAAAGAATGTAAAGAAATAAATTGGTTTTGTAAAGTGTATTTATCTCGGAGATCAGACAAATTATTTTAACGCCTTTGGCTGGCGTTTCAGCCTTTATTGACTCCTTCTGCTTCAGTATGGTACTACGCTCGTACTGCCTAGCCAAGTCCACTACATGCAAACTCACTTTCTTAAGATCCATGATGAGAAAAAAGAAATTTGGCAAACTACTGCACAAAACGCCAACACAACAGAGGTGATTCCACGGCGAGGTAACCACGTGAAGTAAACGACTGAAACGCGGGATCCTGGCCGGATATTATGTTGTTCATTGCGCCAACTAGCGGCGGCGTATCTGAAACTCACTCGTAACTCGGATTTTGCCTCGTGCGTGTGCTCATAACTCGAAAACTTGTAGGTTGGGGCACTCGTAAGTCAAGGTACCAATGTATGTATATATGTATGTATATATATATTTACCGTATATACTTGTGTACAAGGCGACCTTATGTATAAGTCAATGTGTATTTTAAGACCAAAAATTGCGTCATTTTAGGTATTACTTGTGTATAAGTCGACTGTAGATTCCAGGCACCGTTACTATTTTTAGACCAGTGTGACAGTGCCATGAAGGCCTACATTGTACGCCTACTGTAACAACTTGCACGAGCTGTAACTTGCACGAACATACCATAATAACGTAAATGCATGTATTACACGAGCTATAGCTTAAATCATTGCAAGACGCCGTAAGGCATAACGCCGTACTGACGGTTTTCTCGCTTTAAAATGTATTTTTATGTCATTAAACGGAAGAATATCATGTTTTACATTCATATTTGGTTTTGTTATATAATTTTTCAAATTTTTTTATACGATGAAATTATATTTTTGAAAAGCTGAAAGACCGCGATTATTTTAGATGCATCCCGTAGCAAAAATAGTTAAAATGGCGACTCTTCAGCAACAGCTACAAAAGCATTACCTATGTATAAGTCGACCCCCAAAATATTATCTTAATATAGTCTCCCAAAAATTCGACTTATACACAAGTATATACGGTATATATATATATATATATATATATATATATATATATATATATATTTATTTATTTAATTAGTGTAACATTAAGGAACACAAACAAAAATTACAGTTTCTTTTCTCGAAAATCAACTCAAACTAACTTACTTGATCTACAGTTATATTTAAATATTCATTATTTACTGCTATAATTCATAACAATTATTACATTAATATTTTACATTTATATAATCTTATTCATTATTATTATTATTATTATTATTATTAGTAGTAGTAGTAGTAGTAGTAGTAGTAGTAGTAGTAGTACTAGTAGTGGCAGGAGCAGCAGCATAGTTTACTACAGAATTTATCAACCGTCTTTTGACCGATGAATTTCCTGTTAGAGTGTAATTTGTTTTTCGTGTGCTTAATATTAACTATACCTAATGAAATACAAAACAAGGTTTTATTGATATTAAAGATAAATAGGAATCATTCACTATAAATAAACAACATTGCAGAAATAAAAAGAAATAATAAAACACGGTCGAAAAGGCTGACGGGAAATTGCTTATTTCGGTTAATTTTGAAAAACTAGTGACGCTGTATATGACGTCAACAAAATATTCCGTTAGGGACTCCGAATCAAACTTGGTATGTAGCTGCAATTTTTTCTGTTTCAGAATTAAAATGATATATTAACTCATTTCGTTAAAATTCTGCGATAGCTATGAGTGCAGTAAATCTGTTTAAATTTAATTTAATTTTTTATATGTTAGGAACAGGTTATTTCAATGGCTAATCTAAAAAATCTGGATTCCACTTCAAATTCTGAAATTTCAAATTTCTGATTAAGATATTTATGTTATTTTGATTCCATTTTTTTCATGTTTTAAACAATTGTTACATTTTGAATATTAATAATAATAATAATAATAATAATAATGTTGTTATTAAAAAAATAATAATGAAAGAATAAAATAAATAAATTATTAAAATAAAAAATTTTAAAAATAAGGAAATAAATAAAAAAATAATAATAATATAATTTAAAAAAATAAAAAGTAAATAAATAAATAAATAAATAAGGAAATAAATACAAAATAATATTAATAATAAAATTCAAAAAAATAAAAAGTAAATAAAAAAAATAAATAATAAAATAAAAAAATAAGTAAAAATTTAAAAAAATAAACAAATAAAATAAAATAAAAATAAAGAAATGAAAAAAAATAAAAACAAATAATAAACAAATAAATAAAAAATATAGTAGTATAATAATACAGGTGGTATAGTATTAGTAAGGGTACTAGTAGTGGTAGTAGCGACAGATATAGGAGAGTAGGAGTAGTAGTAGTAACGGTAGTAATAGTAGTAGTTGTTGTTGTAGTAGGAGTATTGGTTGTGGTAATATTAGTAGAGGTAGTGGTAGAGGTGGTAGTGGTGTAATAGTAATGGTGGTGATTTAGGTACTAATAGTAGTAGTAGTGATGGTGATAGTCATAGTAGTAAGAGTAGTGGTATTCTTAGCAGTACCAGTAAAGGTAGTTGTATCAGTGGTAGTAGTAGGTGTAGAGATACTGTTAGTAGTGGTTATGGCAGTGATAGCAGTGGTACTAGTAATGGTCGTAGGTGTAGTTGTGGTGGTAGTAGTAGAGGAATTGATATTGGTAATAGTAAAGGCAAGAAGGTTATTAGGTAAGAAGGATTTATTCCTAAATTCTTATTTTTTCAGAACTGATGGCTGTTTTAGACTGTTCAAAACAATTTAAAAAAAAATAAATAAATAAAAAAGCTTTTAAAAATAAATAAATAAATTATAATTAAAAAAAAATAAATGTTTCTTTTATTTAGAGGTTCAAGTATTTGTGTTTGTTGTTAATTATAAGATTTGAGATTATTTATTTTTCACCAATATCTCCATCATTGTAGCTACAATAGTTATATATGATAACAAGTAGCATATTAATAATAATAACAGTACAAAAAAATAAAAATAAAAATAAAATAAAATAAAATTATATATCTTTAAAAATAAAATAAAAAATAGAAAATAAAAAAGAATAAAAAATAAATTAAATATTAGTATCCATTTTGTATTGTATGCTACTTGAAAAAAAAAAAATCTAAAAAAAAGATTTTAAAAAGTTTAAAAAAACTAAAAAAAAAAAAAAAAAAATATACAAAATTAAAAAAAAAAAAAAATGTAAAAAAAAAAAAAAAAAAAATTTAGAATAAATGTTTAAAAAAATGTTTAAAAAAATGTTAAAAAATAAAAATACAAATGTTTGAAAAAAAAAAAAAAAAAAAATAAAAATTTTCCTTTCTTTAGAGGTTCAGGTATTTGTATTTGTTGTTAATTATAAGATTTCCAGATTTTTTATTTATTTTTTACCAACATCTCCATCACTAGAGATACTACATATATAAGAAGTACCATATTAAAAAAAAAAATTAAAAAATTAAAATATAAAATAAAATAAAATTATATATATTAAAAAAGTAAAATAAGAAAAAATTAAATAAAAAAAAATTAAATATTAGTATCCGTTTTGTATTGTATGCTACAATAAAAAAATAGATTTTTTTTTTAATTATTATTATTATTATTATTATTATTATTATAGTTTTTGGAGGGTAGGGCCAATCATTCCTCACCGTTCAAAAATTATTGTTATTTAATGTACCTTAAATGCAGCAACAAGGAGTCACCAGGTGAGTGATGATACCCCCACCTAAGAGTGGCTAATACAGGAAACTCATACTTGAAAAAAATGTATAAACAACTTTAAAAAAAGTTTTAAAAAAGTTTTAAAAACTTACAAAATTAAAAAAAAAAAAAAAAAAAAAAAAAAAAAAAAAAATGTTAAAAAATAGGTTTAAAAAATGTTTAAAAAAATGTTAAAAAATAAAAATACAAATGTTTTTTTAAAAAGAAAAAGCATAAATTTCCTTTCTTTAGAGTATTTGTGTTTGTTGTTAATTATGAGATTTGAGTTTCTATTTCCAGATTATTTTTTTATTTTTCACCAAGATCTTCATCACTGTAGTACTACATATATAAGAAATACCATATTAAAAAATAAAAAATAAAAAATAAAATAAAATAAAATTATATATATTAAAAAAGTAAAATAAGAAAAAAGTAAATGAGAAAAAAACTTAAATATTAGTATCCGTTTTGAATTGTATGCTACAATAAAAAGTTAAGATTATTATTATTATTATTATTATTATTATTATAGTTTTTGGAGAGTAGGGTCAATTATTCCTCACCGTTCAAAAATTATTGTTATTTAATGTACCTTAAATGCAGCAACAAGGAGTCACCTGGTGAGTGATGACACCCCCACCTCAGAGTGGCTAATACAGGAAACTCATACTTGAAAAAAAAAACTAAAAAAAAACTAAAAACAAAGTTAAAAAAATTTAAAAACCTTACAAAATTTAAAAAAAAAAAAAAAAAAAGTTTAAAAAATGTTAAAAAAAAATGTTAAAAAATAAAAATACGAATGTTTAAAAAAAAAAAAAAAAAAAAGAAATTCCTTTCTTTAGAGGTTCAGGTATTTGTGTTTGTTGTTAATTAAAAGATTTGAGTTTCTATTACCAGACATCTCCATCACTATAGCTACTACATATATATAACAAGTACCATATTAAAAAATAAAAAATAAAATAAAATTATATATATTAAAAAAGTAAAATAAGAAAAAAGTAAATAAGAATAAAAACTTAAATATTAGTATCGTTTTGTATTGTATGCTACAATAAAAAAATTAAGATTATTATTATTATTATTATTATTATTATTATATTTATTGTGGGGTAAGACAATTATTCCTCACCGTTCAAAAATTATTGTTATTTAATGTACCTTAAATGCAGCAACAAGGAGTCACCTGGTGAGTGATGACACCCCCACCTCAGAGTGGCTAATACAGGAAACTCATACTTGAAAATGAGCTACTGGGGGACTGTTCACCTTAGGTACATTCAACTATTAGTTATGAATTCATTTTTATAATAAACTGCAATTTCTCTTTTTAAATAATATTAATAAACTGATGAAATGTAATTGATTTCAAAATGTTTTAGAACGTAACGTTATACAGTTATTCATGTATAAGAATACTGTACATATCTATCTTTCTACAGACACACGCACACTACAAATAAATTAATGATCTCACTATTTATAAATCATATGTAAAATTTCACGAAAAAAAAATTAATGTGAAATATTCTTATATAAATTCTTTGAATATGTTTAATATTTTATTCATCAAATGAAAAACAATTCATTATTAAAGCATTTTAAAAAATATAGCTTTAGGTTTTTCGGTGGTTTTTTTTTTTTCAATTAATTAATTTATTTTATTTTTTATTCCTACCAAAGGGAAATCTCAGAACCTTTGGCTATGACCAAAGCTGCTTTATTATGTTTAAAACACATTATAAAAATAAGTGTTTTGGTAGGATAATAAGGAATATTATATGAGAGTTTTCATATTTTGTATAATTTACAAATATCGGATGAATTTAGACTGGCTTTGACGGGACTGGAATGGCTTCTTCGGTATAATTATGCATAATAACAATCAAAACAAAAAAGTTCAAAGCATCAGAGTCAAATCTAGTTTTGAAGAAAATATACATATAGAAAAATGTATTATATAATGATTTCTTTTTATGCTGATTCAGTTTACAATGTTGTCTGTATGCATCCAAGGATTATTTATAATACCTGATAATCCCATTTAATGCTAGGAAAATATAGTTAGTTGTGTGGTTAGTGGACAGGACTCATCGGTTGCCCCTCCCATGGACTTTGCATTAGTCGCCCGGCAAGAAAGATTAGTGGGAAACGGTGAGTTGGAAACTAGGAATTTTGAAGCTGGGTTTGTCGATGTTTTGCCTCTTCCAGTTACAAATGATGAATACGTACGACGGGATTGAGGTCAATGTACTTCAAAAATTGAGGTAAAAATTTGTGACGGGCAAAATGTTGAGCTATTAATAATATGTAAATCCAGGGTCGCATAGGTGAACTTGTCTTGGAGGGATAATAGAATGTCAGCTGACAGAAGCAGTTCATGCGCATAGTATGATAAACAATTTAGAACAAAAAAAGGCTATACGCCTAGAAAATTATTTGGGTGTAATTGTGCATGTGTGGAATAGATGGTAGTAGACAAGCTGGAATAGGTCCGAAAAGTTCTGGTGGCCAGTTCAACCAGTCCTTGCTTGCACACAGGAGACAAGCTGTGAGAGGGGTGGGTTTAGGACATGTTAGGGTTTTAAGAGAGGGAAAATGTACATCTGCATGTGGAAAATGTGGAGAGCGACATTCCTCTCTGCAGTATAGGTAATAGGGACAGAACAAACTTAAATATGACTGGACATTCTCTGATTTAAAGGCTACGAGGGGTATAAGGAGCCAGCCATATATACCAAGTTGGCACTGACCAGCCACATACTCTGTCATGAGGCCAGTCAATATGTCTTCAGGGAGTCCTTGGTTATTAAATAAGTTAAACTATCTGCGGCCAAGCTGTATCGAAGAAATTAAAGGATTTGCGGATATTCATGTAGATGTAAATAGTTAAATATCACGAAAGGTTTAGTTTGTACATAGTTAATTGTGTAAATAAATGGCAAACTTTTAATAAAGAGAAGACAATATATACTCTTAATTACAGTTGTATCTTTTATTATTATTTATTTAATTTTCATCCGAAATATAATGTTATCATTGGCTGTGTATTTTATCTAGGCATTAAATATTAAATGACTTTTTTTTAAAAATTCTGCGAGCTGCAGTTCGTCGATTGGCTGCTTTGTATTGGTTTCCGTTGAGCGACGCCAATTTAAGTGAGACTCCTGCATTGAAAAGGTGATGCTCTAACAGTAGGTCACTGTTACAAGTGCATTGAGTAACTGTTAAATACAGTTAAATCTTTTATTATTATTTATTGAATTTTCATCCGATGTATGATACATTTTGTTATCTAGTAGTATTTTTACCGAATAAAATTATATATATATATAATTAGTATAGTATTAAAGAACAAACAAAAATTAAAATTTCTTTTCTCTAAAATCAACTCAAAATAGCTTAATTGGTCCACTGTTATATTTAAATATTCATTACTGCTCTAATTTATAACAGTTATTACATTAATATTTTACATTTATATAATCCTTTTCTTTATTATTATTATTATTATTAGTAGTAGTAGTAGTAGTAGTAATGATAGTGGTAGCAGCATAGTTTATTACAGAATGTATCAACCGTCTTTTGACCGATGAATTTCCTATTAGAGTGTAATTTGTTTTTCATGTGCTTAATATTAACTATACTAATGAAATATTAAAGATAAATAGGAATCATTAACTATAAATAAACGACACTGCTAACATAACGAAATAATTATTCACGGTCGAAAAGACTGACGGGAAATTGTTTATTTCGGTTAATTTTGAAAAACTAGTGACGCTGTATATGACGTCAACAAAATATTCCGTTAGGGACTCCGCATCAAACTTGGTATGTAGCTGCAATTTTTTCTGTTTCAGAATTAAATAGAAATATTAACTCACTTCATTAAAACTATGCAATATTCTGTAAGTGCAGTAAATCTGATTAAATTTAATTTAATTGTTCATATGTTAGGAGCAGATTATTTCAGTGGCTAATCTAAAAGAATTGGATTCCACTTCAAAATTTGAAATTTTCAAATTTGTAATCAAGATATTTATTTTATTTTTATTTCATTTTTATTTCATTTTTTAAATAATTGTTACATTAATAATAATAATAATAATAATAATAATGTTGTTATCGTTGCTATTGTTGCAGACCGTTATAAATGACAGTTGTTACAGTTTCTGTACATTTTTATATATTTTATCTGTTTTCATATTTCGGCCTCCGCTTTCAGATTTAAATAGTAATATACGAACAAAATGAAATTAAAGTAAATTTTAAAATAATAATAATAATAAAATTAAAAAAATAAAATAAAATAAAAATAAATAAATAAAAGATAAACATATAAATAAATAAAATAAAATAAAATAAAGTAAAATAAAAATAAAGTAAAAAAAAAAAAAAAAAAAAAAACAAATAAAAAAAAAAGAAACAAATAAATAAATAAATAAAAAATAAACAAATAAAAAATAAAAATAAAATAAAGTAAAGAAATAAAAAAAAAAAAAAAAAAACAAATAAATAAAAAAAAAAAAAATAAATAAATAAATAAAAAAAAAAAAAAAAAAAAAAAAATAAAAAAATAAAAAAATAAATAAAAAAATGAAGTAAAGAAATAAAAAAAATAAAGTAAAGAAATAAAAAAATAATTAAAAAATATATTTATTTGTCAGGTAATGGTAGTTGTAGTATCAGTGGTAGTAGTAGTTGTAGGGGTACTGTTAGTAGTGGTTATGGTGAAGTAGAAGTAGTTGTAATGGGAGTAATGGCAGATGTGGTGGTAGTAGTAGAGGTATTAATTTATTTGTCAGGTGATGGAGATGTTGAGGGAATATATTTAATTTTTCCTATTTAAATTAACTAATGAAGTTTTGTTTCAGATTACTTGTTTCTCTAATTAATTTATAAAATCGGAATCTTTTTTAGATTATTAATACTTTATTTATTTATTTATTTATTTATTTATTTATGTATGTATGTATATTTTGTTTATGTATTATTTAACTTTTTATTTAATATATTTATTTATGTATATTTTATTATTTATTTACTTACTTATTTATGTATTATTTATTTGTGTATGTACATTTTATTTATGTATTATTTTTTAATTAATTTATTGTTTCTTATTATACTTATTTTTTTATTTAAAGTTTTCCAGCATCAGGTTTAAGTAAAAGCAGATGTTCAGATTTTACAATCAGAATTTTCTTATTAACAAATATTATTTACCTTTTAATAATTTTTTTTGTTCTAAGGTAAGAAGGATTTATTCCTGAATAAATTCTTTCTTACCTTTTCAGAACTGATGGCTGTTTTAGATTGTTCAAAATAATTTAAAAAAAAAAAAAAAAATGAAAAAAAAAATGTTTAAAAACAAAATCCAAAAAAAAAAAAAAAATTTTCCTTGATTTAGAGGTTCAAGTATTTGAGTTTGTTGTTAATTATAAGATTTGAGTACATATTTTCAGATTATTTATTTATTTTTCAACAATATCTCCATCATTTATATTATAACAAGTAGCATATTAATAGTTTTAATAAACTGATTGAATAATAATAATAATAATAAATTAAAAAGTAAAATAATAATTTAAAAAAAATTAAATAAATAAATAAATAAAAAAATTAAATATTTGAATTTCTGATTTCAGATTATTTTTTCACCAATATCTCCATCACTGTAGCTACAAGTTATATGTTATAACAAGTAGCATATTAATAAATTGGTTGAATAACAGTAAAAAAAATATATATAATAAAAAAGTAAATAAATAAATAAATAAAATTAAATATCTGAGTTTCTATTTTCAGATTATTTATTTAATTTTCACCATTATCTTCATCACTGTAGCTACAACAATTTTTAATAAACTGATTTAATAATAATAATAATAATAAAAAATATATACATATATGTATTTATATTAAAAAATTAAAATACAAAAACATTAGGTAAAAAAAGAATTAAAAAAATTAAATATTAATATCCATTTTGTATTGTATGCTACAATAAAATTAAGATTATTATTATTATTATTATTATTAATATTATTATTATATTTGTTGTGGGGTAGGACAATCATTCCTTACCGTTCAAAAATTATTGTTATTTAATGTACCTTAAATGCAGCAACAAGGAGTCACCTGGTGAGTGATGACACACCCACCTCAGAGTGGCTAATACGGGAAACTCATACTTGAAAAAAAAATTAAAAAACTAAAAAAATGTTTTAAAAAATATTTTAAAAACTTACAAAATTTAAAAAAAAAAAAATGTTTAAAAAACTAAAACAAATGTTAATTTTTTTTTTTTTAAATGTAAAAAAAAAGTTAAAAAAACTAAACAAAATTTAAAAAATTGTTTAAATAATGGTTAAAAATTAAAAATACAAATATTTTAAAAAATAATAATAATAAATTTCCTTTCTTTAGAGGTTCAGGTATTTGTGTTTGTTGTTAATTAAAAGATTTGAGTTTTTATTTCCAGATTATTTTTTTTTTATTTTTCACCAACATCTCCATCACTGTAGCTACTACATATATAAGAAGTACCATATTAAAAAATAAAAAATAAAATAAAATAAAATTATATATATTAAAAAAGTAAAATAAGAAAAAAGTAAAAAAACCTTAAATATTAGTATCCGTTTTGTATTCTATGCTAGGATAAAAAATGTATTATTATTATTATCATTATCATTATTATTATTATTATTTTTATTATTATTATTATTATATTTGTTGTGGGGTAGGACAGTTATTGCTCACCATTCAAAAATTATTGTTATTTAAATGCAGCAACAAGGAGTCACCTGGTGAGTGATGACACCCCCACCTCAGAGTGGCTAATATGGGAAACTCATACTTGAAAAAAAAAAAAAAAAAATAACTTAAAAAAAAATGTTAAAAAAAGTTTTAAAAACTTAAAAATTTAAAAAAAAAAAAAAAAATGTATAAATTTCCTTTCTTTAGAGGTTCAGGTATTTTGTTTGTTATTAATTATAAGATTTAATTAGAAGATTTTTTTTTTTTTTTCACCAACATCTCCATCACTATAGCTACTACATATATAACAAGTACCATATTAAAAATTAAAAAATAAAAAATAAAATAAAATTATATATATTAAAAAAGTAAATAAGAAAAAAACCTTAAATATTAGTATGCGTTTTGTATTGTATGCTATGATAAAAATTTTAAGATTATTATTATTATTATTATTATTATATTTATTGTGGGTAGGACAATTATTCCTCACCGTTCAAAAATTATTGTTATTTAATGTACCTTAAATGCAGCAACAAGGAGTCACCTGGTGAGTGATGACACCCCCACCTCAGAGTGGCTAATACAGGAAACTCATACTTGAAAATGAGCTACTGGGGGACTGTTCACCTTAGGTACATTCAGCTATTAGTTATGAATTCATTTCTTTAATAAACTGCAATTTCTCTTTTTAAATAATATTTACACTGATGAAATGTAACTAAATTCAAAATGTTTATACATTATAGTTATTCATGTGTATGTATACTGTACATATCTGTGTATCTATCTATTAACCTATCTATAGACACACACACACACACACACTCACACACTCTATTTATGATCTCACAATTTGACAAATTTACAAATCATATTTAACATTTTACTAAAAAAAAAAAAAAAAAAAACAATTTTATTGTAAATTCTTTGAATATGCTTAATATTTTATTCATTAACTGAAAAATAATGAATTATTAAAGCATTTAAATAAATAGATTATAAAGCCTTATGTTTTTCATTGTTTTATTTTAGTTCAGTTATTTATTTACATTTATTAATCCTACCAAAGGGAAACCTCATAACCTTGGGCTATGACCAAAGCTGCTTTAATATATTTAAAAGTCATTTCGTGGGATAATAAGGAATATTATATGAGAGTTTTCATATTTTGTATAATTTGCAAATATCGGATGAATTTAGACTGGCTTGGGAAAGTTTCTGCAGCTATGAATCGGGATTTACTTTTATTGGGTTTTCTCTGCTAAATGTAAAAAGGACAAGTGACGAAGAATATACAACAAAGGACTGGCCTGAGAAACAATAGGTGATACATCAGTTACTTTGAGGTGTACAGAGAAATGTTTAGTTGTTAGTAGCATACATACACTTGACATTAGACTAACAAAATAATAACTTGGGTGTACATGTATTATATACGTGAATCAGTATAAACACATTTTAAATTACAGAATAAATTCAGAATGTTAAGCAATAAAATGTTAAAGTTTACTCTTTTCAAAACAGATTGAACTTTACTTCAGTAAAACTATAAATAAAATGCATTAATATATATCTACAGGTGATGTAAAATCAATTCATTATAACAGATGATGTGAAACAAATTAAACTTACTTTTAACTGCCTTGAGATCTCTAAAACGTACCTCGGTAACTTAACTTATACAAATGATATTTTATACTTTAGACACTTTGATATGTGATGTCATTTTTTTTATTAATTAAATAAAATCTTGCAAATAGAGAGGAATGGTTGAACAATAATAAAAAACAAATTTTTACATTTATTTTTTTTTTAAATCTTAAACGTATGTGTACCTCTAGTGATAAGAACAGAGTAAATCAATATTTCCTAATTATGTAGAATGACACTGATATTATTCGTTAAGTTTTATTTATTTATTTTCAGTTCTCTTTATGTTACTGAAGTGACAGATCAATAATTGAGGGGGTAGCTTATATATATATTTTGGGGGATTTCAATTAAAGAAAATAAAACAAAATTCTTTTCCAAAAAATGAGTAAATTTTATTTAAAGTGACAAAATCAAAAATGATCACATTCTACAAATACATTTCTACTTGTAAATGTAATAGTAAAATAAATGAAATTTAAAAAAGTGAATACTGTCAAAAATGTACATCAAAAGCTATTACATTTACACTAGTGTTGACTGTAAAATGTCTGTCTGTAACTAACACATTTTGATCAAGAAAAGTCTTAGAGACACTAACCCACAACCTTGACATGAATTATATTTGTTTCATTTTCTATCTTCATGTATGACATATACAAGTAAACATTTTATTTAATGTGTTAACGACACTCAATACACTGGCATACTACAACATGGGCATTTAAAAAGTAAAAAAAGTTATACGTAATGTAATGGACAAATTATGGATTTTCTAGTAACAGTTTCCCAACTGAGGTTTGAACCTACAAATATGATTAAATAAATGGAATATTCAATGATATAAATTGGAAGACATATCAATATACCACTTATAACACCTACATTTGTAATTCTAAAAATAATTCTGTGAATATTTATATCAAAAAAGCACTTGAAAAGCATCTGTTTTTATTATTAAATTTTATGCAATATTTTTTTCATTAATTTGCACTGTTTTTTTTTTCTATTGTTATTATGTAATTTTGATTTTGTTACTGCCATCGTCAAAGAAACTGCAGAGAGCAAACAGTAATTCAGTGTTATTAGCACTGGCATGAAGCATGCTTTACAGGATCAAACCTTCTTAGTCCACGCATTCAACAATTCCTCTTCACAGTCGGTACTCTTACTTTGTTATTTACAGTGTGAAGATGCACATACAGGAATGATTTGATTATTATTCGTATTATTTTTAATTACTTTCAGATTTACCCTAAGATTCTTTTAACACATACTTTTTATATTTTTACCAGATATACTTTCTATTAAAAAGCAACACCAAAATGCTTACCAAAAAAGCAAATTCACAATTCCATATTATACAAGCAAAATAATAAATTGACCATTAACCAGAAACTATGCTGCAAGTTCTACACACTGCACAAAATATACACATCCATACACACAGAGAAACAAAAAAACATAAAAACTAAAAATATGATAATAAACAATATTGTTAATGAATGGACACAGATGCAATGTAATGAAATTCAAAATGTAAAATTTCAGTTGTAGCCCAACTTTCTACTGATAACTCATCTAAAGTTTAAAAAAATCATGTCACGCTGGAATCTACAATTAAAACCATTTAAAAATAATAAATGTGAACACTATGTTCAAAAAGAAGCCATGAAGAAACAAATGTCAATATAATTTCTGAAATATTTCACCAGTAACACAACTGTTGGGAAATTCTGCAAATTTGAAGAAAAAAAGAATAAAAAAAAGAAAAAAGAAAAAAATTCATCATGGCTAGACCAAATTTTTTTTGGACAGATATATAATGATTTAGTCACACATTAATTTAAAACATATTTTAGCTCAAACAATTCAAATCTTCACTGTAAAGGTAATTTTATGTATAACTTGATGTAAACGTAAATGTTGGGGAAAGATAAAATATATAATATTGAAAAAATAATAATAAAAATGAAAAAAAATATTTGTAAAAAAAAAAAGGTACTAGGGACAGTTTAAAATAAGCATATAAAATGTTCAAATAATATATTTGAGATTCTAAACATGATGATTTCTGCTGAGGATAAAAAATTGTCAAATCTATTGTTGAAAATATAAAATGTCACCTAAAACAGTAACATGTCAGGGCACTCTGACAAAATATTTTCTTCAGACATTGACATGAACTCAGTCTGTACTCTAGGCATGGGTTAATTTGATTTATACCTCACTGAAAACTAATTTGTAAAGATCAAAAGAGATAAATAATAAATCTGTAGAACATCAGAAATAACGCATGATTTCCAGCATCGAATAAAAACCACAGAGACATAACAGAATCAGATAAATAAATAAATACTTGTATATCTTCAAATAACACAAATTAAAAGTACTGGGTAAATACTACCATTTACTGGTGTCAAGAAAATTGTGCTATATTCTGTCTAGAATTTCATTCTGTATTAAACAATCTTCCTCAGATTGATTAATCATTAACTCTTCTTCTTTTTTTTTTTAATTAATTAAAGGTATTAAGTAACCTGGGATGAAAATAAACAAGGAACAGTTGTCTATTTAAAGAAATACTCTTCTATGTTACATAAATCATTATATCAGTACAGAATATATGAAATAGAATTTCCTATCTTCACATAACACAATGTTTTATTAATTTTTAAATGAATTATTAGTAGCAAGGTATCTTTTGTTCAAAGACTAGAAAGAACATATCATGGCCTTTGTAATACATCTGGCAAAAATAAGATAATACAAAAAAGTACAAATTTTCGTCCCACTATTTGTATAATAATAATAATGTGCTGATAAATTGAGAACATCATAATTATACTTACATTTTGTTGTTTGTAAAATGCTCATATATAATGCCTAATAATCACTTATCATTTTGCTGTTTAAACTATTTTTGTATCAAAATATAATTATTTTTTTTGAAATCTAGTCACATGTCCAGAACATAATATAAATCTATCTTGTACATACTGCAACATATATTTTCTGAACATTCAGCTTTAGTTTGTGTGCGTCACTTTTTGTTGTTTAAAAATTCTTTGTTTCCATCAGTAAAAATTTATCAGATTATGTCAACCTGGTCTTTCATGTAAAAAATTGAAAAACATATTTAAAAAAATGCAGGTTACTGCATTGGTTTACTATTCATCTAATTTGCGCTTTGGTTTCTTTGGATTTCGTGATCTACTTTTGGCCTTGCATAGCGGACATATTGGAGCATTGCGATGAATCTGTTGATGACATGAAAGACAGGCCTAAAAGAAGAGGTAAAAAATAATAATTAAAATAAAATAAAATAAAATAAAATAAATATATAAGCAAGTAAATAACAAAAATGATGATGACAAATATAATAATAATAATCCAAACAACAATAATAATAGATATAACAACAACAACATAAATAATAAAAATCTTCGATTTATTCATACATCTAAAAACATGTATGGACCACAATACTCCAGAAAATGCATTAATTCTAAAATATTTAATTTCATTTTCCCTGTTTTCTAAATTAGTTTATTATTTAAGAGTACTGATGAACAAAATTAATGATAAAGGATGCAAGAGTGACTAAATATTTAGCAAATGACAGTATCCAAAGTTTGATCAAGTTTGATGTTTCTTCTTCTCTGTTGTATATATAAAAGGATATTCCAAATCAGCAGAAAATGGAAAATTATTAATTATTATCCCTCAAGGCTTTATTACATTATTGACATCCTTTGTTATTAACAAATATAGAAAATGTATTTGCTCTTTTTCTTTTTACATCAACATGCACAATATATTAATAAATTAAAATATTACAACATACTGACAGTTTTTCATTCACAATTACAAAAAGTTTTTAAAATGTAGTTTTACTCTCATGTATATATACTACTGATCCACTACAGATTAAATCTTTACTTAAAATACGAAATAAACAAAGAAAAATAAATAAAGACAATGTAGATAAATGGTTCAGTACTTATGTCTACATCAACCAACAAAATAATAAAATCACTTGTTACCTTCATAGGTGGAGGTTGTTGTCGAAATGCTTGACGTTCATTCTTTGGCCGAGAGACTTGAATCTGCTGAGCAGCTGCTGCAGCCACAGCTAGGGTTTGTGGGATTGGTGCTTCTGGGGGTTCTGTCTGCCATTCAGTGTTTGGCTTTTCAAAAAACCTAAACAGAAATTCACATATGATTCCATTGTTTGGTATGGAAGTTAGATATTTAAGACTGAACAAAGACCAGTGTTGTGAACTGAAGCTTTGGATTATAAGGCATCCTTCCTAATAAGCTTGCAATTATGCTATTTTCAAATGTGTATAATCATGTTCCATACATATATATAAATTGGAAGAAAACATTTTGAAAGATAGTAAATTAATTCTGGCAATGTGCTGGCATCACTAAAGGCAACTTCAATTTATACATTTTTTGTATTAAACAAAATTGTAATTTACCGAATTTTTCTAATTCTCTGAATATTAAAATGTAATTTAGAGACTTTTTTTTAATGAAAACAAACTATGAATATAAGCTGTCATTTACCCAATACTTCTATGAATACAAACTCTAATCTATAGAAATTTTCTGTGAATAAAACTTTAACTTACAGAATCTTCCTGTCAAAATTTCTATGAATAAAAATGACTGTTTATATAATATGGCTGTCAAAAGACAACTGTCATTTCTAGATTTTTAGTGAAAAAAAACACACAAAAAAACAAAAACAAAGGAACCCAGAAGTAATTCCTAACATATTTCTATAAATACAAAAATTTCTAATTTCTAACTGAGATCAAATATAAACTACTGACTCAGGTTTCAGTTTGTCCTCTTCCTCCTGTAAGTCTGGCAGTTTGTCGAGACCAATCACAGACCTCATAGAGTCGACATCGTTTTTCATTGGTATGTACTCCTCATACAGTTTCTTGGCATACTCCAGTGCATGGTTTCTGTCTTCTTCTGCCTGCTTAATAGTAGCCTCCATCTAAGGAAATTAATTAACTTATTTAACAATGTTTACTTGAAAAGAAAAATCTTGTTGCCTTAGACTTAGAGGGAAAAACAAATAATAAAAAGATAATAACTAAATAAATAAACATGAACAACAATAAAATAAAATAAAATAAAATAACAATCAAGGAAGAAACAAACAAACAAAAGGAAAGAAATAATAAAAATTTCTGCTGAGGATAAACAGTTGTCAAATCCAATTATTAAAAATATGACAGGTCACACAGCCTATCACTCAAAACAGTATCATGCTAGGATACTGACGAAATATTTACTTCAAATGGTGTGTGTGTGTATGTGTGTGTGTGTGTGTGTACGTGTGCGTGCATGCGTGTGATGATAATAATGTAATGATAAATTTGTTTCTTTTTGCATCTTCAGCACTGTGTTGTTTCTGCTGTTAGATACTAAATATTAATTATGTTGGTACCAATGACTGTGTAATTTCCAATTAAACAGAATAATTTGTTCAGTTGCTACCGATAAAACAGATGTGACAGGTTTCTGTTGACAATTGTATTTCACTTTGAGTTTGATACACATACTCAGAGTATCACATGCCACATGGTATGGTAATTAACACAAAAAAAAAAGAATTATTACAATTTAGTAGTATCACCATAAAAAATGGATTCACTGTAGAAAAACTAAATGACTTCAAAATATTCTCACTAAACTAATTTTCAAATAACAATTTGCCTTGACATGTTAATAAACACTTCATATTAACTGTAAAAATAGCTACATTTTCTAAAATTATATAACTAAAACAAAATAGGATTCAACTGTTTATATATAAAGAAATTTTTACTGTAATTATAACTTGAAAGGCAGTTTAAACAGGGAATTCTGTATTTTACATTTTTATACCTTTAACTTAAGAATGCCACAAATACAAACCAGGTTAATGTCTGCATGTATAAGTCGCAGCTCCTCCACATGTGCCATTTTCTCCTGCAGGAGTAGCTCCATCTCCTGCTTGTACTCTTCCAAACATCTCTCCTCATTTTCAGTCACATCAACTTCCTGCTTCAGACGACCTTTGAGTTTTTCTAACTGAAGCGTCCTAGATCTGATTTAACAAAAAAAATATAAATAATAAAAAAGTTAAATACCCATTTTTGTACTAAATACTAATTAATCATAAATATTACTTTGTTTCTTGCTCTTTACTTCCAGGCTAGTATAAATAAATTGACATTATAATTAGGCAGTGGATATTTTGCCATGAATATGAGTTCTGGTAGAGCATGCACAGTTGTGCAATTTTTGTACTTAGGCATTTTTGCCAAAATGATCTGCCACCAAGCTATCTTTTTTATTGCTATTTTACTGCAAATGTATTTATGATAGGAGCCTGCTGCTGGGTAAACGATACAACAGGCACCAGTAGCAACATATCAGTGTTGTCATATAAATAGTCTATGTCAACTGTTTCATTCTTCATTTGAAAGTGGGCTGGGCTGGGCTGGGCTGGTTATTCTATACTACCAACCACTTAAAAGGACAATACTCAAATGCAACACAGTTTTACCACCTTCCACCAAACCCTGATAGTGAAAATCTTTAATTTGGAGGAAAAGGATAAATCTTAACCATTTAAGGCTTCTTATCAACTTATGTCATGCTTTAATTACCACTGTCAGCTGTTGGTTTAGATTTGTTATGTAAAAGTGTGTCTGATTACATTATTATTACCAGTTCCCAACTTTGTTGTTCAGCTTTTCCCACCAACAGATATTTATTAACTTACATATACTAATGTGACTGTCAAGATTAATGGCATAAAATATACATGTCTACAACTGACACCAAGGATTTGGCTCATGCTTATTTATGTCACCTGGTTCGGCGTAAAATATCGAAAAAGATAGCTTGCTGGCACATCGCTTTGGCAGAAAATGCTTAAATACAAAAATTAGTCAACTACGCATTCTTTACTTGTCCACACAGCAAAATACCCGTAGAAACGTAAAACCGTTTCACGGCAAAATATCCACTGCCTTATTATTATTATTACATTAATATTTATAAATATGCACTGAAATCCTTACTATTATTATTTTTTAATCCTGTCGAGGCTTAAATGTGATTCAGTTTTTAAGTTTAATGTCAGCTATTTCACTAAATTATAATTCCAAAGCTGTATAATTATCAAATGTAAACTAGTAAATCATGTAAATGAGAAAATGCATGATACATCATACAGTTAATACTGAATAAAAAACATGTCGTTATCAGAGATTCTTATTATTTAAATTGTATTTAAGTTATTTATGAGCTTTAAAATAACCTATTGTAACAGGCTTGTTGACATATTTATCATAAGACCACGATACCTAATATCTTTTAGTTTTTCTAGCTTATTCAGCAATTCGATTTCTTTCTCGTCCGCCATTTTTTAGTCATGTGACTTCAATTGATTTTCATAAATGTTATTTTCAAATAAATGTCGATTTTAAACTTTAAAATTAACCTTATTTATAAAAAAAATGTGCAAGCTTGATGCCTTATTTCAAACATAAAATATTTGTGTAAAAAGTGATTTTATATATGTAGTGATTAAAGTCTAATATTTATAAAAAGCTGATAAATATAAATTTTCTGTTTCATCTTTTATGTTTTGCCGAATTTATAATTTATAAAGTCTCGATTTTCAATTTTGTTTTGTCAAGATAAGCACGATTACTGACGTCATTACGCGGGAAGTAGTGATTTTTCCCGCATTTATAATTGTTTGTGTTTATCCATAATGGCTGTTCAACCCAAACAAGAATTACAGCTTGGTACGATTGTATTTTGTATAATCTGAAATAGTTAAGAAGAATTTAGTTGTTTCATTAAATACTTTACAAGCTACCAACATTTTTCACAGAAAATCACACAGTGTTATGCTTGTCAAAACGTTTGGTAAAAGTACTACTGGTAGTAATTAAAATAAAATTTAGTCAACTATTAGTATTACTCATTTTTACTGTTTATACACTTAATAAAATTATTGACGCACAAATTGTTTTGAAAATCAGATTAATCTTCAGTTCATAAACTTAAAACATCTGTTCATTGTTACATCTTCTCTGATAGGATACTATTCTGAGACATTATAATGATTATTATATGATTACTTTGTAACTCAGGCTTGTGCCAAGTTGTGGAAAAGTAACATGAACATACTAATGTTATGTATGTGACAAAATTAAAAAATATAATTTTCCTCAAAAATTATGTATCGTCAGAAAGAAATTTTAAATTTGTATATATATATATATATATTATATATATAAAGCAGAGTAAAATGACACTAAGATACCTTTCACAGCACTGATATGAAGTATTTGTCGGTATTTTTCCTTCAGAATCACTAGAGAAACTGTTTCATTTCCATCTTTTGGCAACATAAACACTGAATATCTCATAGATTCCAACCAATAAACATGTAATGTGTATCAAAATGAAACTTCACATTTTTCTAGAGCTATACAGTATTTTTAAGCATGTTGTTATCATTCATGCAGATTAATTAATCAGTTAATTAATTATACTAATTAGTTCAGACATACCTTCTATCTTAATTATGCAGTTCTAAGAAACTGAACCGGTATACATAAACTGATAAAAGGATACTCAATCATTTTTTAAGATTGGTGAATTGTAGACATTTTCAAAAATTTTGCTAAGATTAATTTTTTTTTACTGCTTAATTAATAACATTAATTAGCATTAAATTGCCTTATGACTTCATTAAACAGATATAACATTTTTTTTCATAAAAGTCTAACTTGCTAAGAACTGTCTTCATAATCAACACCTTATCACAAAGAAAATATGAAATATCAAATTTTTCATACATAGGCAGCAACAATAGTAGTTAGTCATGTCATTTGCTGAGAGCATCACATGTTTTGGTAACCAGAATTAAGTACCTGCTACCCCAAGTATTTGTGTGACATTTGGCACACTACGAGAAAAATGTATAATTTGTAACTTGTATTTTGATTTAAATTCCAGAATAAGCTTAGTCATACTATGATCATTTTGAAATGATAAACTTGTCTGTTGATTCTCCGTTGTTTATCAAAGACAACATGTCAAGAAATGACATATGTATACTACGTCATTATGTGGGATTTTGTTTTTTGAAAATAAATAAAAATAAAGACAAAACAGAATCATGAATGTGGGACCCACCCTTTCCAGGAAAACACAAATGCGTCGCAAAAGTCATGTAACATTCTAATATGGCATTTGTCATAGAGCTACTGATGTAAATATTAAATGATTCTTCAATATCCATTGCACACAAATAGATTTCAGATAACTGATCTGCAAAACATACAGCATATAAATCAGGTTTATGGTTGAGCATTTTTATTTTATTTTAATTTATTGATTTTTTAATTTTTGTTTTTTAATTTACAGATAATGTTCAAGAACAAGGGTTTTTAGCTTTTTACAGATCACTTCCAGAGGTTTGTGAAAAAATGTTTAATTTTAGATTCTAATATATAAAAATAATAATTAAAAGCAGAAGAAGAGTGCTAAGCCTAATTATAAGAAAAATATTAAAATACCAAAATGGCCTCTCCACCATTACAATCTTTTAATCATTTCCAGAGTATACAGTATTAAGATACAAGATTGGTGTTATTGTTAACATTCCATCAGAGATAGCAATTGTTAGGCCATTTTTAAGAAAAAATTTAAAACCTTTTAAAAAGTGAAAGTAAAATTATTGCATGTAAAAGGTTTTAGAAAGTCATGTATATAAGATACAATTTTTTTAAAGTTTTTTTTTTTTTTTTTTTTTTTTTTTTCAGAAAGCAAGCACAACATTCAGATTTTTTGATAGAATTGTAAGTATTGAAATTTGAAAATTTGTTGGAGAAATAAATGCAAGCAAATGATGTTTGAAATGGCATTAAAACAATTACATCTTAAACATAAATGAGTTGGTAGTAGGAACACATATTAATGTTTGTAACTATTTACCATGGATAAATTACAAACTGAATAATATGATAATTTCAAACACTGTCAATAAATTTCATCATTATAACATTCATCATGGTTATCAGAAAAAAGACAATTATAATTAAGTAAATGAATATGCCATAATTATACTGAAGAATGGAAATACCTCATATGAGTTACATATTCCAACACACATATAATAGATCATAATTCCTTTTCTTGTTATCATTTTACACGCTGAAATCCAACAAAGAAAAAAGATTTTACAAACTGAGTAAATGTTTAGTTTATACATTCAGTAACATCTCTGTTTCAGGATTACTACACAACTCATGGACAAGATGCTGTGTTTGTTGCCAAAGAAGTTTTCAAAACTTCGGGAGTTATTAAATATCTGGGTTCAGGTAAATAAGTTTACAAATTAATGTTGATATATTAAGGGTATAGGTGATAGAGCTCTCACCTTGAATATCTGTCACAGTTTCATTTCTCCCAGGTTTGCATACACTCCTGTTCCATATTCCAAATCCTTTACAAAACCTGTTTAGAAGAAGCCCACAGTATGTTCCTTGCTGTAGGTGGGAAGGTTCATGAAAAAGGTGGGAACAGTAGACCATGGAGTTACAATTAAGTGTTCTTCTTTGATTTAAAAAATATTTTCCAGTAATTTTTAATTTTATAATATCCTAAGGCAATGGTGCAAAACTATGACATGCAAGGGCATTTTAAGTGACACATGCGACACTAAGTACCTTGGACATTGATTTAATATAATCTCGAATATTTTTGATCACATAATTTAAAAGTTAATAGAAAAGAACTGCTTGCTGTATTATATTTATTGTACAATATACTTACATAGCATATATATATTCATATACTTGTGTGTCAAAATCATAATGTAATATACCATTTAACAATATAAATTTAGAAGTGACACATGACGATATAAAAATGACTAAAATATAAAAGTATTGATGCGCCTAACATCAAAGTTCTGCCACCTCTGTCCTAAGGTGTCATTAATCAGACATTCATCCTGTTTGAAATCTAAATTTGTGAATTTCACAACATACCCACAGATGTTTACAAAAACTTGCCAGATACTATTCAAATCATACTAACAACAAAAAGGAAAAAACAAAGTGTTATTATTTATTAACAAATTTTCAAAAATTTGTAAAACTATATATGTACCTCCATTTTTTTGGTCTTGTTATTTCAACATGTGATTCATCCATTTATTTATTCATTTTTAGATCTTTCATTTTCAGACATGTTTTTTTTTTCTTTTCTTTTCTCTGTCAGGTAACAACAGGATTGAGTCTGTTGTTCTTAGTAAGATGAATTTCGAATCACTGGTTCGAGATCTGCTGTTGGTGAGGCAGTATCGAGTGGAAGTCTATAAAAACAAGGGTGGTATGAAAAACAATGACTGGACAGTCGCATACAAGGTGATTAAGATATAACTTAATTAATCAGATCACTGCTTAAATTATAAATTGAAAATGTACTCCTACTTGTGATCTAAATAAAATTGTATTTAATCCCACATAATACAAAACTTTAAAAATCCTCCTCTTTAATTTTCGCTAAAAGCCCTAAAATTGTAATCAAATTTAAAAATAAATGGCTAATTGTGAAAAATGTTTATAAAAGTGGAAAGAGGTTAATGTTTAGTTAGCTATTTATGTTATCTAAATCTGTTTAGGCTTCACCAGGAAACCTAACTGAGTTTGAAGAGATTCTGTTTGGTAGCAATGACATGGCTGCGTCAGCTGGTGTGATTGGGGTCAAACTTGGCTCAGAGAATGGACAGCGGGTAAGAAAGAATGTTATAAAATTGATGCCCATTGAAGATGTTAATTTTCTCTATCTATTAGAATTTTTTTAACTTAAATGATGAAGATGATTTTCAGACTGAATAAACATTAAATTCTGTTTAAGTTTTCCAGTTTGATGTATATAAAATATATCTTTAGTACTGCCAACAAATAACTATAATAAGATTTTATACTTCAATAATGATTAAATTTATCTATAGTCATTTATTGATGCAGTATTCTTTTTTATTATTTTCAATGGGTTTTTTTTAATTATTTGTTTTTTTTCCTATTATTATGTATTATAAATTATTCTTATTATTTTTTTAATGTTATATTTTTTATATTTAAATATAATTAAATTAATAATTGTTTTATTTCAGGTGGTGGGTGTGGCTTATGCAGATGCAACACTAAGAAAATTTATGATCAGTGAATTCACAGATAATGATCAGTTCTCAAATCTTGAGGTAAACAGACGTTTTTTTGTGTGTTTTTTAATTTAAAATTAATTTGGCTCAGCAGTTAGAGTACTTCTCTTCTGTTGTACCATCAATAACAACAATTTCAGTACTTGTCTGTTGTAAGATGGTTTGTAAAGCCAATCGACAGAAGTGCTGTCAAACTTGAACTTAAAAAAAAACTTAAAAGAAAATAATGATCTCAGAGACAAAATTATTTTGAATAATACAATGGCACTCCCCATCTATGATAAATACATAGAAAATGTGAAATTAATATTGTTTGTATCTTTTTTTTTTCTTAAAAAAAAAGAAGAAGAAAATAATTATTTCATTTAAGTTGTACATTACAAATGTAAAATAAAGAGAAAATCATACAGTTAATACATATTTTTATAATGTTTTTACAGGCACTGATTGTTCAGCTTGGACCTAAGGAATGTGTTTTGATGGCTGGTGATGTAACAGGGGATGCTGGGAAATTAAAACAAGTAGTTGAGAGAAGTGGGCTGCTTATCACTGAAAAGAAAAGAAGTACATTTATTTTATTTTATTTTTTCCAATTTTTCTCACATTTTAATTTTGAGTAGCTCAGTGGTTGAGCATTTGTCTGAGGCAGTAAGGATAATAGAATCAGTATTCTGCAGCTGTTGTTTTAAAATACGTTATTATTTTGTTTTACAGGTGGGTTTTGGGGTTTCTTTTTTTTAATTAGATTAATTATTGTCATTTAATGTAAATTTGTTGTTTTTGTTAACAGAAAGAAATAATACTGTATAATATGATAACTACTACTTAATTTAATAAATTTGAATTTCATTTCACATTAGTATATTTTTTAGCCGTTATATTTTTGTTTAGTTTTAATATTCATGAATTTCTTCTTTAATACAGTAGTATTTAGTAATAAAAATAATCTGACTAAGCTGTTTTTTTAGATGATTTTTCAAACAAAGATGTTGTTCAGGATTTGAATCGACTACTCAAATTTAAGAAAGATGAACAGCCAAATTGTGCAACAATGCGTATGTGTATTTTTGTATCTATTTTGTTTCAGATTAATGTATTAAGAAAATATTTAATTTTTTCTTTTTAAATTGTCATCTTTGATAAATATCATTATGTAAGTATGCAATTTTGGGTTTTAGATTTTGTTTTAGATTAAAATTTCACATTTAATATACAGATATATTTCTTGCATATGAAATGCAACTTCGCTCTGATTTTGGGGTGGTCTTTTTTGTTTGTTTCTAATATGATCAAAATATATTATATTTATTTTGTTTTTGATTTGATTTGTAGCAACATTTTGACACAAAATATCTCAGATTTTAATGAAAGTGAATGGTTTACTTTCTTTTTATTATTACATTTCTACACACTACTTTTTTTACAGCCGAGTTGGATAAGACACAGGCTACTTGTGCACTGTCAGCAGTTATCAGATATTTAGAGGTAAAATTTATATTCATTTTGTTATATTCAACTCTCAGTAATCTGTCAATTTTCAGACACCTACTACACAAACCTAACATAGCTAAAGTGATAAACACATAATCAAAATCTGATTCTTTAATTTTATTTTCACTTTTATTTTTTTGTTCTATCAAACTTTAAAGAATTGATAATCCTTAATCCTAGAAATGCTTTATCATTTGAGATTTTCATATGTATTTCTTGAAAAAAAGAATATACTGTTAAATTATTTCTGTATTAAGTTGCAGAAAACATGATGAATAAATTTTGCTTTATTATGTTTTTATATATATTTCATATTAATTGCTAATGAGAAATGTAGCTTCATTATATTTTATTAATTAATATACATACATATATATATATATTCATCTTCTTTCCTTACTGGTTATTGGTTATTATACTTCATTTGTTTTTCTGTCAGTTGCTCTCAGATGAGGGTAATTTTGGTCAGTTCTCGATGAAAACATTTGACTTAAGTCAGTACATGAAACTTGATGCTGCTGCTGTCAGAGCTCTCAATCTGCTGCCCAGTCCAAATGAAGGTTAGATTAACCTTCCTTGTTATTTTATTTGTTTTTTTATTTATTTATTTATTTATTTGTGTTTTTATTATTTTTTTAAATTTTATAATTATTCTTATAATATATAATTTTGGTTATTTTTATGTGTGTAGTGATTTTGAATAAATCAAGGATGCAACTAACTTTTACAATGTATCGTTAAATATTCATTAAAAATTTAAATTTCCTATTTGTATTTTTAGCTTTAAATTATTTTTACCAACTTTGTTATAATTATTTATTTATTTATTTTGGTTTTGAAGGTGGAAACAAAAACCAGAGTGTTCTGGGTTTGTTGAACAAGTGTAGGACCCCTCAGGGCCAGAGACTGATGGGTCAATGGGTGAAACAACCACTAATTGACCAGAACAGAATAGGTAGGTACATAGAATATTTCTGAAAAGAGTTATTTATCAAAATGTTATATTGTATAGACTGGATTTATTAGTGTCTCTAATGTTTAAATATCAAGGTTTTGAAAATACATTGATAATAATTTGACATGTTGATAACAGTATATAACGTAATCTTGTACAAATGTGAAAAATGCAGAAATTATTTATTTATTCTTTTTTTTTTTATAATTTGAAAATTTTAGAAATATTTTGTCATGGAAATTATAATAAAACCATTAAGAAGAAACCTTCTTGAAAGAAAAACAGTTTGACACATTCATTACACATTCTGAGTTTCTAGTATGTATTTTTTTTAAATTTCCTCAGATGTTAAGGCACAACTTACTCAGAAATGTAATAATTTTGAAACATAAAGATGTTTATTTCTCATTACAGAGGAGAGACTGAATATTGTGGAAGCCATGATGGAGGATGCTGAACTTCGGCAGACATTGCAGGATGAACAGCTGAGGAAGATTCCAGATTTTCAAAGACTTGCCAAAAAATTCCAGAGAAAGAAAGCAACACTACAAGTAAATAATAAATACTGAGACTTCTTGAAGCTGTTATTCTCATTATTATTTAATTTTATTACTGTTGTCATTTTTTTTTTTTTTTTTAATTAAGATATTTTATGTCTTTTTCAGAAAACAAATTTACAGTTTATTTCACTGAATTTAACAAATTTGAAATCTGGTATGATTTAATTTCTTGAATAATTTAAAAAAAAAAAAATTCATAACAAAAATAATTCTTAATTAATCAGCAGCTTTCATATGACATTCAGCTTTGTTAAATTAAATTTTAAAAACCAGTATATATATAAAACTTCAAGTTGTTTCCTAGTCTATTCTTTAGTTTTCTGAACATTTAGTTAAATATTTGAACACTATGTTTGTTTCTTCAGGATTGTTATCGAGTGTATCAAGCTGTAGATAAAATGCCATACTTGTTGGAGACTCTAGAGAAACATGGTGGAACTCACTTGCAGTTAATCATGGAGATATTCACTAATCCTTTGAAGGTGCTGTAATTTTAAAATTTTATTTCTGAAGATGTAGTATTGTTTGTGAAAGTGTTTAATATCTCTGCAGAGATAGCTAGTAAAAATATTCAGGTCTGTTGGACGTCTCTGTTATAGAAATATACTGTTATTTTTTAAACTGGCTTTTTAAAAAGATTTTATTTATATTTTAAATTGAACATATTTAAAAAGAGAGAGAGATAAATAAATAAATACAAATACAAAAATTTATCTTTACAAACATTCAAAGTAATAAATGCTTGTGCGGGAATGTATAATGAATTCAAATCTTTTTTTCTCACCAGTAATTATTGGAAAACATTGTGTATATAGTTTTTATTGTTCAGACTTGTACCTGTAAATAATTCAAAATTTTATATAAAATTTATATAATGTTTCAGGAGCTGCTCATGGATTTCTCAAAGTTTCAAGAAATGGTTGAATCCACAATGGACTTGAGTCAGGTGGAGAATCATGAGTTTGTTATCAAACCAGACTTTGATGAGAATTTGGCTGGTCAGTGAGCTTAAATCTTTCTCTTTTTTTTAAAAATAAAATTAAATCTTCAGAGACAGAGGGTGTTACAGGTTACAGAATGATGTTAATGTATTTTATAGGGGTTTTTTTCTCAGTAAAACCTGTTAAAAAAATTGTTTTACATCAATTTGGAATATTTACATATCTGTATTACTAAATAATTTTAAAGCATAGATTACATTCTTTCCAAAATATTACTATGATGATTATTATATTGTTGATCATATTATTAATATTTTTATTATTAGTATTATTATATACACACATCTATATTGCATATTTATATCATGTACATAATATACATCTCTATCTTACCTTTATATATTTATATTAATATCTCTAGACTTTATAAAAATAAATTTTAATTTATTATTTGCAGCACTAAGGGAAAAAATAGATGAAATTGAAGATGGAATTAAAGGGCAGTTAAACAGGGTATAAAAATATTAAATGAAACTGTTTCAAGACCTAATTCTATAAGCAGATGTCACATATTATTATAAAAGTATATTAGAAGAAGAAGGAAAGTTATAAATATTAATTATTTATAATTGCACATACATTAGTTTTAGCATGAAGATTAAAGAAAAACAAAACCATCTGAAAAAATATCTAAATATGTATCCACAGAAACTTAAAATGTCTTGCACCGTATGGATGAGATACATTGATTTTTCACATTTAAAAAATATATCAGACCCTTGCAGGATTTTGAATTGCATTTTACACCAATAATTTTTACTACTTGCAATAAATAACAGAAGAAGATTAGTTTCATTTTGAATGTTTTAAACAAATCTGACATTTTATTAGTATATTTCAAATCATAAAATTATTACTTTTTCAGCACCCTACCTTGACAGATATTCTGTACAATGTCCAAACATACATAATTTATGCTTGTTTCCTTTCCATTCTCTTAGTATTTATTTCAGTAATTAGAAAATGTTTTAAATTTGTTTACATTTAATTGTTTGCAGTTATTGTTTTTGTTTTGTTTTGTTTATTTATTTGTTACTTTCTTTCTTTTTTATTTTCCACAGGTTGCCAGAGATTTGGGTCTGGAGGCAACCAAGACACTGAAGTTAGAAAGTAACAACCAGCTGGGCTATTTTTTCAGAGTCACAAGAAAAGTGAGTGATGTTTTTATTGTTGTTGTTAAGTATCACATCTTACAAAGAAATTTTTAAATATTCTATATGTCTAATTTGATTACGAAGATAAACAAATGTGAGTAAATGTTTGTAAAATCTATCATTTTCATATTATTTTCTTGCTTTTTAAATATCTACGTAATCTGATGGGTATGCAAGAAAAAGAGAAAAATAGAGGCTCCATGTTTTTTTATATGCTTGTTTTATTATTTATTAACAAAGATTGGCCTTCAGTGTTCTTAAATCAATGATTTATTTAGAAGTATTCTGATGTATTAAGCTATTTTTTTTCATGCCATTAACATTATATTTGACTAATATGACTTAACTTTTAAAAACTTTTTTTTTTTTAATTATGGATGGTTCCTTAGCCAAACTGCATTTGTTTCATTTTTTTTTCAGTGACATTAAATTGTTAAAACATTCTGATATTTTGTATTTTATATTTTTTTTTTTTTTTTTTTTTAATTCAGGATGAGAAGACTTTGAGAAATAACAAGAATTATATAACAATTGACACAAAAAACAATGGAGTCCGGTTTCACAACAATGCAGTCAGACAGATGAATGTAGAGTTTTTGCAGGCCAAAGAGGATTACAATGAACAACAGAAAAGTGTTGTAGCAGAGATCATCTCCATTGCAGGTATTACAGACTGATGTTGCTGTAGTTGTAGCAGTAATGATAGTAACTAGAACTGTACCTTTACTAAAGAAAGCAAACAAAAATAACAAACATTCTATAATGGACTTAAATGTGTAATAATTTATATAAATAAATAAATTACATTTAATCTTTTTAATATTGTGTTGAGTATGGCAAATGTTTTAACAATTAGACATAGATGATACATAGATCATACTTAACCATTGAAAATGTTATATATCAGAATAAAGTAATCAAGAGGTTTATATTTGTTCAGCAGATATAACGGATATCTTTTTTTTAGCAATCAGTGACAATTAGGTAGTCTACATGACTATGTACCATGTGACTAGAGGTTTATTTATAGCATATAAGAAAGCAATGGCTGCACTCAGCATTTATAAAATTACATTTAATAACTGAGCAAAGTTTTATCCCATTGGTTGATACATTTGTACATTTATTATTGTTGTTTTTTATTATTATTATTATTATTTTATTTTATTTTATTTTATTTTTCTCCCTATTTATTACTATTGCTATTATTATTATTATTTTTTATATTTTTTTTCATATTTATTTTTATTTTTTATTTTTTTAAATATTATTTTGTTCTTAAAGTACCTGTGTAACATTCTGCTATTGCATTTTTCTTTCTCAGCTGGCTATGTGGAGCCCATGTTACTTATCAACGACATCATCGCCAAACTTGATGTTCTGGTCAGTTTTGCTCACGTATCATCAAGTGCACCACAGCCTTTTGTCAGACCTAAACTTCTAGAAATGGGTTTGTTTTATTTCTTGTTATGGTGTATCTATGATGATTAAAATTCTTTTAATTTGTTGTAGAGAGCAACATTTAATGTCAAAGTATAATAATAATAATGAGTCTTCAGAAATTCATGGAATCCACTGTTTTCTTATCTTGTGAAATCTCTTAATAATAAAGTATAACAGTATAATAACAAGTCTGGAGAGATCTGAGGAAGCTGCCATTTTCTTTATGTATTTCCTAAACTATCTGTTTACAGAAAACCTAAAAAAAAAAAAAGGTACGACCCCCTAACCTAAAAGAAAAGATAATTAAAAAATAATTGGTAGTTGTGATAATTTTGTCAATTTGTTTATTATGATTATGTTTCAATTTAATAATATCAAAACTATTATATTTAATTATAAGTTATAATTTTGCCTGAGTACATTTCACAAATGTTTTAAATATCATCACAGCAACAGTTTGACTTTTTGGTTTAAATTTTTATTTTTAGGGCGAGGCACTTTAGTTTTGAAAGAGGCTAGACATCCATGTTTGGAAATGCAGGATGATGTTTCTTTCATTCCAAATTCTGTTGAGTTTGACAAGAATGATAAACTTTTTCACATCATTACAGGGCCCAATATGGGTGGCAAATCTACTTTTATTCGTTCTGTAAGTGTTTTTATCGTTTTAAAACTGGTATCTTTTTACAGATTCTTTTTTATTTATTTGTTTTCTTTGGATAATTTGTTTCAGTTTTAAGTAATGTTTAAAATGACAAACAAATGAGAGAGGAATATAAATGGCAGCCTGTACCTTTCAAGATTGAATTAATGTGGTATTCTATCATTTATATTATTAGCTTAAAACCATTAAAAAAATATCCACATGAAATATTATTTTATATTTTTATAAATTATTTTTAGTTTGTTATATTCTGAGATGTACTGATCATAGTTACTTAGTTAAATTTTTTTTTTTTTTTTTTTTTTTTATGTTCATATTCAAATATTAAATGTTTCAGATTGGAGTGGTGGTTTTGATGGCTCAGCTTGGATGTTTTGTTCCATGTTCAGAAGCTGAAGTTACAATTGTGGACTGTATTCTGGCCAGAGTGGGGGCAGGGGACAGTCAGCTCAAGGGTGTGTCAACATTCATGGCAGAAATGCTGGAAACAGCCTCCATTTTGAGGGTACATAAATATTTTAGTTTCAGATTTATTTTTTGTTTCACAGTTATAAACTTTATTGGTAAATATAAATATATAGTTGTGTATTTGTATTGGAACTATATTTTGAAAATAAATATGTAGAATAAAATGACCACTAAAATATTATAATATGGTGTAACATTTTTTTTTTAAATACAAGAATGTATTCTTTCAGTCATTGGATTCATATAACTCAAAATTTAAGTGTCTTTGGGTGGGTTTTTTCTTTTTGTATTATGATGCCTATAATTTTTTTTTTTAAATGATTTTAGAATATATTTGTGTTATATAATCGTATTCTCTTAGTACCATATTATTATTGAGAAAATGATATTGATTTCTATTTATTTTTAAAATCTTAAATATCTAATTTACAGACAGCTACAGAAAATTCATTGATAATTATTGATGAATTAGGTAGAGGAACATCAACATATGACGGTTTTGGGCTTGCCTGGGCAATATCCGAGTAAGAATTTTTATTTTTAAATACTTAAAAGAGACAACATATGAAATACATCAAATTTTATGAAAATACAGACTCATATACATCTTATATACACTTTCAAGTTTTTATTTTCTTAAACTTCAACTGCACTATTAATAAAGCATGATAATAACATGAGCTTTGAGTTATTTTGAGATAACTTGGCGTTATTTATTTAGTTGTTAACAAAAGTTAAGGTTCATACCATCAAAACAGTAGCTTAGAAACACAGAATATTTGCAGATACCAAAGCATGCTTTTAAACGGTTACATTAAAAACACATTTCAGAAAATGGCAAACAACATATCTGGCTTTTTCTCACATTTTTCAGTTGTTTTTATATCCCATGTTTAACAAAAGAGAATAACACATTGTATAAGAACCCTTACAGCCAAATTATTTTATTATTATTTTTCTTATTCATTCAGTTGAAAAATTACTTCCAATAAGAATTCCATAATATATAGATTAAATGCATAATCTTGTACCTTTGTTTTAATTCTTTTTATTGTTAAAATATCCTGTAATATTTTTTCATTAATTTTAATTTCAGATTTATTGCCACAAAAATAAAATCATTTTGCCTGTTTGCGACACATTTTCATGAGCTGACATCACTGGCTGATGTTGTGCCGTCTGTAAATAACTTACATGTCACAGCACTGACCACAAACAACAGACTGACTCTGCTGTACAGAGTGAAACCAGGTGCATTTATATTTATGTTTCTTTTTCTTTTCTGAGTGAACAAATATTTAATAAAATAATATTAACAATTATTACAAGATTCTAGATATAGAGCAGACTATATAATGATAATGTGAGATTAACAGCTGTTAAATATTAAGTACTTTCTAGTAAACAGGGAAAGAAATTCTCTGGTACAAAAAAAAAAAAAAATGAAAAATAAAAATGACCCCATGGAAGCAATGAGAAGATTTGCTCTTCACACTTTCGATCTTTAGGTGAATTCTCTAATAAAAAGGCTGCTGCTTATTACTTTGTTTTGTAACACTGCTGATCCTAAACAATACATTTAGATTATAACTATGTTTTCATTAACTCCAAATTTGTGATAAAAGTAGATGTAATGAAATCTGCTAATAGAAAACTGGAAATTTATAATGTATTTTGGTAACTTTTATATTTATTTAAATTAAATTACACAGATAACAATGAGAATGTTTTTTATTATTTTTTTTTTTTTCAGGAGTATGTGATCAAAGTTTTGGAATTCATGTGGCTGAACTGGCTCATTTTCCAAAACATGTCATTGAGGTAATCAAACATTTTCATAAAAACATGTATGTTATTTTTTTAAACTTAAAAAATAGAGATTTGTGACTACATTGAATATAATTATAATTACTTAGTGTATAAAATATATATTTACTTTCTGTTTGTAATGGATACAACCGTCATAGTGAAGTACTCAATTTGTATTTAAATTATTTTTTCTCTAAACTTTAGAAACCTTTTAAAATGCTTTACTTTTAAAAAATGTTATGTAAATTATCAGTTTGCAAAGGAGAAAGCTAGAGAGCTGGAGGACTACCAGTCTCTGAGTTTGGCAGGATCTGATCTAGAAGGTGAAGGAGAACCAGCTGTTAAAAAACGCAAACTTGTTAAAGAGGTAAATAGAATTAATACACATTAATGTTATTTTAAATTTCCATGATTTGATAAGACTTTTTAAAGATTTAAAAAAAAAAAAATTAAAAAAGAACTTGTTAAAAAGGTAAGTAGCAGTAATACATGTAACATTTTTTATTTTATTTAAAATTTTCATATTTAATAAACAAAATAGTTTTCTTTCAGTTAGTCTTTTGTTTTACATTTTGGTGATGTAAAAAGATTTTTAATGATTGGTTGTTTTTTTAAAGAAATTGTTTAGCAGTTGAATAGCACTAAGTCTTAACGTTCCCTATTTAATAAACAAGATATATATTTTTTTCCAGTTAATGTTTCATTTTAGATTTTAATGAATTAAAAAAAACATTGTTGATCTAAAATATAATAATAATAAAAAAAAATAAAAAATAACAATGCAGAACAAAGAATGGTTTATCACTGGTCACTTATTTTGTATCACTATGATTTTTGTTTAACAATAAGAAAGAAAATTATTGTTCCACAAATAATTGTTAATTTTATCAGTCACACAATGATAGCATTTATAAATTGCCTTTGGGCAATACAGCTCTGCAAAATAAGTGGATTTATCTGGGACATAAATTGTGTGAGTGGGTGATTTAGTGAGTGTGAAATGAAAAAACTTCCATGAAGGTTCAGTATGGAAGCTGTATGTCATCAGTTATGAGAATTTATTTTGATGGGGCAGGAATTTTAGCTAAGCTAATTGTTTTTTTAGAAGGTCAATTTAAAAAATCATTAGAAATCCTGTTTTAAACTGGTGAGACTTCATGCTTTTTTGTATTATTTTTATCTTTCATTTTCTTTTTCTTTTTTTCAGGAAGGTGAAAAAATCATTCAAGATTTTCTAAACAAAATCAAGTCTATTCCCATAGCCACCATGAAGGAATCAGAGATTCTTGCTGAAGTTGAGAAATTAAAATCTGAAGTGGAAGAGAAGAACAATCCCTATGTGATGGATATTTTAGCTAGAAAATCAAAAACATTTTCAACTGATGATTGATCTGGTATTAATATTTTGTGCTATTCAAGGAATGGAAAAATCCATTCCACAGAGAAATATAAAAAAAGCAAAAGCTGAAGAACTGGATAAACAGAAGAGTAAACAATGTTATTTTAATAACTTGTAGGCCTCTTATGTTTGTCTTTTGTGTGCTACTTACGCTTAGCATTCTATGCCATGGCTGTTATACTTTGCCAGGACAGATAGACAAACTGACATTTTTATAAAAATTACTTAGTTGTTTAAGTAATATTAATTATTATCAATGATATTCTTTGATAAGTAAATTACTTAATAAATAATAAAAAGCTAATAAGGTGCACAAAGGCCAGCATTTTCACTTGTTTTGTAACAAAATTCATAAAGGGAAATGTGAAAGACCTGTTACTGACTTATCATTAAAATTATTTTATATAATTACTTAAGTTCAGAGATCATTATCTCACTTCATTGGTATTCATGCATCTTTGGCTCTTATTGAATTTTTTCTTTTTTTTCTTGTCTTTTCATCAAACCATTAAAACAAGTTTAGCATGCTTTTAAAATTTCGGTTTTCACTCATTCTTGGGTTTTTATTAGAATAAAGCCATTTTAAAAAGTTATTTTTAATAAAATGACTGCATACTGTAACCGTAATTTTGGAAACTTTTTCTTTTTTTGCTCTTGAACATTACTGTTTAAACTGCCAAATAGTTCATCTAAAGATGAATCTAGTTTCATTAAACCTTCGGGGTGAGTGACATTAAAGCAGTTTAAGAAGGACTGCTCTCAGACACCTAACAATTTAATCAATATTATTTGTTTTTGTTGTTTTGTTTCCATTGATAACAACATAAGATTGTTAAGTGGACACACAGGCAGTCAAAGGTTAAAGGTTTGAGCTACCTGATACTTTGTTTTCCCTCAATGTTTCACTTTTTACCCAAAGAACAGGATATTTGCCAGTAGTAGGTATATAAAATTTACCCCAATAGCTACAAAAAAAAAAGGGGGGGGACTTAATCATGATAAAATATACTTTGTACAAGTAACATTTAACACTACAGCAAAGATGATAGTTTTTTCAAGGAAACCAAAACAAAAGAAATATTGGTAATATTTTATTTTTCAAAATCAGTAAAATAAACTTTCAAAAATGCAGCAAGGTAAGTTTCATTTTCATGCATGTTAAATACCAACACAACAAACCTTTTCAATCGTACAGAGAACCCACACCATATTAAGTATATCTCAAAGTGCACCCAGGGTGATTTAAACAGCTGTACAGCTCACAAATATTTACTTACACTATGTACCATGAGGAACCAGTTTTTCTTCTTCTTGTAATACTTATTTTTTAAATAAAAATGTTGATTATAATCACACTGATCTAAACACGATTGTCTATCTCTTATTTATGAAACGTACTGCATGTAAATCAGCTGGATGAAAATGTTAAAACGACAGCAACCTTGAACTTGCTGATTATTTTATTACATTCCATTATTTTGCTTATTGATCATCACAGGTACACTCCAAGATATTTTAATTACTACAAACAAAGTCAATGTCAAATGCCATCACTATGTTCAGAAAAAAGAAGGCAGTCACTATTTTGGCTATAAAACTAATGATTTTAAAAAACTTTTAACAGAAAATTCTTAATATACTGTTTTGTTTTATTAAAAAAATTGTTACCCCTTCATTAAAAAGGATGGTTTATCAGAATAAAAGAATGTTGAAACAAATTATAAATTGTTTTAACACTTACTAGGAATTGAAACAATGTGGTTTTATATATATATATATATATATATAAATTCTAACATGATATGTTAACGGAGAAAGTTTGTTTAATTCATCTAAGTTCTATATACTGTAAAGTATGTGATTTGATAAACAGAATTTAAAGGCCTGGAATGATGTATATCCCACAAGCAAATAGCCTGGATGTTAACAAAGTCTGTTCGTCATTTTAGCAAGTCTAATTTTATTTTATTTCTGTAGAACATTTGGTTAACTAATAAAATATTGTATAATCCTGTTTTCTATATTTAATAACATTAGCAGAAATAAAAGTACCTTAAAGGAGAAAATGAAAAATGTTTTAAAAGCTCTTTAATGAAGGGATCACTGTATATTGTGCAGAGTAAAAGATATTCTCAATTTAAATGAATTTCATTTAAACTGAATTAAACAAATATTTTAGAAATTTATAAATAAATACACCAAGCTTTATGTAACAAAAAAAATGCATGGCCGACAATGAAATGTGTTTAATACAACCAGCAACATTTTCTCTCAGACAACTGTTTGCATCAATCACTTTATATCAACCAGCAGACAAGTTCCTTCTAGTGTAAAATGTAACAGTATTTAAATAAATGTCTTAAAATTATATTGCACAATAGACGTATATATGTATAAATTAATATATATACATCTGACTGAAAACAGTAACATTTAAATTAATGCATGGTGTATTATGAAACATCAATGTAAACAATTATGTGCAGGAATATACAAAAACATGACCAGTTTCAACATCTGATACTCGAGTCACTAAATAACATCAAAAGAATAAAACAAAAGTAAGAAGAGTTGACAGACTGCAGAATCCACTTTACATATTCGACATTTAAAAAGACAGAAACAAAGATCTTAAATTGATTTGCAATGATGTTACATTTTTTAACTATAATTTGAAAAAAAAAAATTAAAAAAATTAAAATAACTTTAATAAGCCAGAAAACATACTGGCCTTTTAAATAAATAAAATCACTTGACAGTATATTTCATATTTAGTGTAGTATCAGTATTGTTTACTGTCAAATTATGATAGTGATCAATATTTCAAATGAATAACAAGTAACATCTGATTAAGCATAACATATGACTAATTAAACCAGCAGGTTTTTTGGAAAACTGATCTATTTTTTTCAACAATCACAAAATATTTTGCCATGTACCATTTTATATAGTAACTAATATAGTTTACAGAAGTGGCACGTTGACATTTCATGCAGTGTTCATTATAATGAACCTGGAGTTTAATTTCCCTCAAAGAACAGTACTTGAGGTGAACTGCTTAATTTCAAGATTCAAAAGAAATTCAATTATATGACCAACCACATGAAAATATGAGAAACGTTTTTAAAAGTGCATCTCCAATAAACAGTAATAATAACATTTTGCAAATTTCAAGTTACCAACGTTTGCTGTTCATGCAATTTCAACGAAAGAAAAGAACAGTTTAGATGTTCTCTGCCTTTCTTTTCTCAGGATGGTCGTAAGTGAACAGTACAATTCTATGATTTCTGTGAAAGAACAATGGGTGAAAACACTTAAAACGGGTTTATAAATCTTTCAAATACAACAAAAATCACTATATTCCTTCACAATTGCAGTACAGTCATTCAAAACAAAATGTAAATAACAGTTTAGCAAATGATTCGGGTAAAAACTAAATTTTTAAAAATTCAAGATGTCATATACAATTTCTAATTTTATTGAGATAATTATTTTAATTATCTGAAAATCCTTTAATTTTGTATGTGTTTTTTTTTGTTTTTTTTGTTTCTCTTCAGTTTAAATAAAAAAAGAAAGAAAAATAATGTTCTATTTTAACCAAACTACAAGTACCCTTTATATGTTGTGCCAATCTATAATGCCTAAACATGGCCACGATATTTTTTAGCTTGCTAAACCATTTATACATTTGCATTAAATCAGTAAACTATCCCAACCACAGCATTCAAGATTTTATTATTTATAAATGAATAATATAAAAAGCAATGAATTCATGCATTTTTAAACAAAATGTCCTAACAACAAGGATTTAAACTGAGTTGGAAAGTCAGAAATATTAATTGAGTTTTTTCACCCCACGAGGTCGCCATGCTCTGAGCAAAACAAATGAAAAATATAAAGCAAAGAGATGAATCTGAACAGCAACAGCCAGAAAAAGTGACCACACCACAACTGCAGGATAACCAAACAAGACGTAAGTGAACTTTCTTTCGTAAATATAATCCTTTAAGTGGTCACGTAAATCATAGAAGCCCCAGAGGACAGGAAGAATTCCAAAAACGAGTGATCCAAGCATGAACTGTTTCAGTAAAAAAGAGTTATTCTGTGGGGTTGATTTCCAGCCAATGACTGCTACTATAAACGTAACAAACCAGCCATATTCCCAGAGGCGAGGGGCAGGCAAATCCCAACGACGTAGAGTCTGCACTGAAAATCCCAGCAGTGCAGTCAGACCAGGAAGCAAGCGCACAAACATCATAATGATGAGAAAAAAATGCAGAACAATATCAAAACGTAGTCTGTATTTGTTTTCTGAACTGAAAGAAATGAAATGGAAACCTGTTAATAAAATGGTGATTTAATTAAAATAGATTAACTGCAGTTCTGCAAATATTAACAATTATGTAAAATAAGTATAATCTTAATATATGATCTTCAGCAGTTCATACATTTTTTTTATTAAAAATCATCATAATATCTTAACAAATTACAAGGATTGTCAAAGAGTATGTATAATGCAAACTGCATTGCTTTTAAAGCACTCTAATTTAAAATTCTAAAGCTTGTTTATAGAAATATATTTTCAGTTATGCTATATTTATTCTGTTAATACTTTGTTAGCAAAATCTGGATATATATTTCTTATGAAAGCAATAATAAAGCATAATTACAACCGGAGTTGTGATTTATAAAGAATACTAATTTTGAAACTATTCGTACTGATAACTGATGGAATATTATCATTATATGGTGCATATTTTCTATGCTCTAAGTAATACTTCATTAGACACTATATTAGACGATATACGCATTAATGAGATCGAAGAGTCTTAACGAAACAAAAATATACAAAGCAAAACCACTAAATATGTTATGAGAAATATGACGAATAAAAATGCCGAATCGGCGAATAGTTTAAATCGCCTAACTAATCATTTACCTGACTTTGTATTGCCATGCGATGCTTTCTCTGTGCCAATGATCACTGCCATCTGATCCAGTGGGTCTGCTTCCAAACTTAGAAGCCATATCTTACAGAATTAAAGACTAATTAAGCTACCAATGACGTTACAAGCTTGAGCATTACCAAATGTGAACAGATTTCTGTAAGATAGCCGTAGGCCACGATACCTGCAAAAAGTATTTCCGGTTATCTGCTTCTAATTAACTGTGTTTCAAATATAGTTTTCGGAGTTAACATGGAATACAAACATTTATTAATGAATGTAACTGATTATATTTAGTTTCACATGATGCTGTTTTAATTAATAAAAGGGGAACAAATTAATAGGGTATGATAACGACGTAAGCGACGAGGTAGCCTGATTTATATATATTTAGAATTTAAATAATGAAGTGAAAGCTGATTTTGTATTTTATATAAAATAAATTATTATGTTTTACTAAGAATAAAGGCTGGAAATATGTAGATTATGCACCATGGATAGACTCCTAATATATATTGTTATCTCAAACAACCTTGTCATATCATTTCTTTCATCTCTTGTAGGAAGCTTGGCAAAAGTACTCAGTTGTGTAGGATAATTTCTCATTAATTTGTTCATCCACTTAGTGTGCATACCGTTGCAGCTACTGCCCACAAGTACTCCGATCAATAAATAAATAAATAAATAAATACATAACAAAAATAAATGAGGAGACTATCTCTCTCTCTCTCTCTCTCTCTCTCTCTCTCTCTCTCTCTCTCTCTCTCTCTCTCTCTCTCTCTCTCTCTCTCTCGTTTCAAGCTATTTAATGCTAACTTTGGTTTCGGTTTTGAACAGATTGTATTCATCAATCTATTCATGTGACTGACTGTCAGTAGCCGTTACTTACTTATTGTTAATTAAAAATCGATTTGGGATAAATGATTCCTAATTTCATTTCTCTGCCAAATTATATTTTTATACAAACTTCCACCTTGTACGGACTTGACAACGTTGAATGGCGGTTTGTTTAGGTCTTATAAAATAATCTAGATGGCTTCATATCGAGCAACTCAAGTATATACAGAACTTAAAAACAGACGATCTGTCACTCCAAGAAAAATAGAATGTGACAATGAAAGAGGTCTGTGTGACACTGTTTCTCCTACGGACAGGGATATTTGCGTAACGGCGATCGGTGAAGTTTCTCTACCCCCAGATCGCTATCGAATAATAATCAAAGTTACTAGCAAAAAACAGAATCCACAAGATGCCAAGAACAGTGTATCAAGACGTAAAGATTATATTGTTCAAACACTTAACAATCATTCAGTTAAGGTGTGTTACATGTTCGTTATGCATGTTGTTGGGTTTATTTTTTGTTTTTGTTTTTGTAACGGGAATATCAATATCTGAATATGTTACTTGATTTTTATCTTGTAATTTGTGTGCGTTGTTTGTGTGTGTGTTTGAATGGCAAAGATCTATTTTGACTTTTGATGGAAGTCCAGCAAACACACACATACACACTCACACACACACACACACACACACACACACACACACACACACACACACACACATGGTCTCACAAGCTGTTTGTGTTAATTTTCAGGAACAAGATATCCAGATATTCAAACACATGTCAAGGGTTGATTCATTATATCAGATGTCTGTTGAGCTGAGGGTGCTGTTTGCTGATCTCCATGTTTGTCAGACAGTTAGTAATTTATTAGTGGAAAAACTGGATGAAACAGTCACTGTATCAGTACCTGAAATGTTTCATGCACCCAGCAGCCTAGAGACACTAAGGTATGTTACAACACTACATATGTTCATCTATGAGAGTATAGTGTTAGATGTATGGAAAATTATTTTAATAAAAAAAAAAAAAAAAAAATGAATATGTATATTAAGTGTGTGTATTAATACATGTGTGTATATAAGGTTTTACCATTAGATGTACAGGTTTTTTTATTTCATATGTACCACAGTTATGTTTCTGATTGTTAAGCATGTGCCTCTGAGTTTTACTATTACATTTAATGTTAATTTGTTGTTTTATAATTATAGTGTAAATTCCTTTAAGCACAAGGTTTGTATCTATATGTCTGTGTTTATGCATGTGCATAGTGTGTATGTTTGTATGTATGTATGAAATGTTATTAACTATATATTATGTGCATGAATATGTTGCTTTGTGCATATGTAAATATTGCTTTTTTATGTGTGGAATATATTGTTCAGTGTCTGACTGTTTTACTTTGTATACCCAATGAAGTATTGTTAATTTTATTTGTGTATTTGATGATGGTATTTGTGTTTAGGGTTTATTATTAGATATTAACATATGAACAAACTCTTACATGTTTTATAAATGATGCATCATTTACTATATTTTATTTATTTATTTATTTTATTATTATTTTTGTATTCTAGTGTATTAATATTAATATTCAAAAAATTTATGTATTTCAGAAAACAAGCTAGTTTGGTGGCAATATACAATGCCAAGCAAAAAGCTCAGGAAATGGCAAGGTTTGTTCACATGGCTGTAGGACGACCTATCTATATTGAGGAGCAGGAAACAAGAGAATGGGATGGCAACCAGGAAAACACAGACCCTGAAAAAATGTCTTCTTTTCAGCAGCAGATTGCAGATTCCACAATTTCAATTAGCAGTCGAATTAAAGCAGCCTTTGAACTTAAACCAAAAGCCAAAAAAGTACTGAAATAGTGAGAAATTATTTCAGTCAGAAATGCACTGTGATAATTCAGGGCCCCAATATATCAAGTTAAAACATATTTTAAAAACCTAGCCACAAGTCAAGAAAGTAATTAAACAATAGCAGATATGTTCTTTTTATTATTATTATTATTATATGGAACTATAATAATTATATTAAAAAAAAAAAAAAAAAAGTAATAATAAATTAAGTTTTATTAATAGTTCAGAAACAGATATACTTTTGTTATTACTTTGTAATTCTGTTACCTGGTATAAGGCAACACCTGGTTTTCAGGATAATTTACACCATCAGTATTTAAATTAAAACAGCTTTTGAACATACAAGTATTTAAATAGTAGAGGACATTTTTTTTTTTTTTTTTTTTTTTTTTAATATTATTATTGGTATAATGTGATAACTCAGACCCAAAAGATAGGATCGCATTTAATTACAGCAAAGAAAAAGATGCTAATTTACATGGTAGATGATGTTAAAATTTCATTTTTTTGTGGTCCACAACTAAAGACAGATCCTTAAACATTACTTTTTTATCTGTAGTCTATATTAGACTTTTTATATAAAAATTGTCCCTTTAAAGAATTTTTTAAATTCTATACTAATGAGTATTATGCAAGAAAAATGAAACAAAGGAATGCTGTTTGGTTGTTAGTTCAGAATAACTGGGATGTCAGACAGAATTGTTTATCTGTGATATTTCATTCATTAGACAACAATTATTTTCAGTAATCACAAGCAATGACATTTTTGTACCATACCTTTACTCCTAATCATGTTTATTTATTATTACATTTCTTTGTCAGCACTTAGGTGTTAACCAATAAAATTTGATACACACTTGTGTTTGAGTGTTTAGTGCTTACTTTGTGTATAACAAATTGTGGGATCTGTTCTCCTTGGTGAATCATTAGTGCAATTTATAGTCAGTAGAGTATATAAGTTTTCCAGTTACATACTACCTATCATGTCCTATGCCTCAAATAGTATATGTTTTACAGTTTATAGCTGATCACTGGTGTCACTTTAATGTGTTCAGATTTAAAAAAAAAAATTATTTAATCAATTCTGTTAATTACCAGTCCACTGACTGATGATAATTAGTATAAATATGTATGTTTTTCATCTACTAATATGTAAGAACTGATCTACCTTGCTAAAGAGAAGGGTCCATGTCTAAAATTGATAACAAATATCACAAACATATTTTTGTATACTTCCAAGTAACTATTTTGTTATTCAACCTTTGCTAATAATAATGTTTGACAAAGACTGGATGATAAATAAACCAGTCACGTTGAAAGATATAGGCTATAGGTAATAAGTAACTTTATCTTTTATTATTTACTGAATTTAAAATGCATATATTCTCTCTTCTTTTTTTTTTTTTTTTTTTTTAAATTCCATGTTACAAGCATTATTTTCATTTTATGGAATGAAACATAGCTTTGTAATTTGATATAATCTTATTTAAAACTGAAAGAACTGTTCTCACTTTAATAATAATCCTGTCTAATCTATAAACACACTGCATTATTATTTAACCGCACAGTTTAAATGTTGATTTGTTTTCGAATTTTAGGTCCTATTTATTCACTATAAGAGTAGGGCAATAAAATATTTTACTCTGACATGTTTATCAGATTGCATTGAAACTGAATAGGAGATATTCAAATAACTGAAAATCCATTTGGAATACTTGTAGTTGTGTGGAATGTATGGATTCCTCCACTTCTCAGGAATATTTGTGTCAGAAGTCTACTCTGAAGTAAAAAAGGAATGCTGTAACACAAAAGTATTAATTATTGACTGATTTTTGAGAAAAGGATGAATTTGTTTTCTTATCTAATGATCATTTTACCTGATGTTGGTAAAAATGTTAAAATGTTTTATCATTAAACATTATAAAAATTAGAGATCCATTTTGAAAAATCTGGCCTTATAAACTTTTACAAATTTAAGACCCCTCATATAATGTGCAGCAGAGGTATTATGGAAATAAGTAGTGATAATTAGGTATGTTATTAGGTATGTTATAATGTGATAATTAGGTATGTCTGAATATATTTATTTATTATTAATTATTATTATTATTTTAAAGTACAATAAGTAAACAAGTTAATGTTAGTTGATAGAAACATGTCAAAATGTAAGTGATAAAACTGTTATTTAGTAAAAAGCTGGAATATCTTAAGTGTTGTGTAGGCTATATGTATATTCCATTCGTTATAAATTCATAATATCCAGCTTACAACTAAAATAAATTTTATTTAATATATATGGGTTTGTTTATGAGAAAGATTTTTTAACAATACTAGTGAAATGTGGGTTTTTTCATTTATTGTTTGTTTTGTGTTTTTGGTGTTGTTTTTTTAAATGTTTATAAGGCAGCTATGAAATTATATTACAAATTTAATTTCTTTATATGTTTAATCTTTTATTGAATGCAATAAAATAAAACATTTTTTTTTTTTTTTTAAATCTTAATCTCCATGGTAATCAAAGACTAAATCCAAAAGAATTGGTCCTTGTAAAGTGTTAAACATGTACCAAAAATTCACCAAATATGGTGTACTTATCAAATGTTTTCAGAAATGTGAACTTATCAAATGAGTTCAAAATTCCTGAAGCTGGATAGCCATTTGGATTTAAAAAAAAAAAAAAAAAAAAACAATGAAAAATATAGAGGATTATAAATGTCCTTCTTTTACACTGTTAATAATCTTCAAACAAATTAACAGCACATTGTAGAAAGTTTTTTTACTTGGTCCTGAAACCACATCCACTATAGCTTTTGTTTGTTTTCATTTTCCTTCAAACTAATACAACAGTCTTGATCTTGAAAGAAAATTTACCTAGCACTTATACTAAAAATGTTGATATGCCAACAACAATCTTCCATAATTCCAGATAAACACTGGTACTTTTTGTCACTGATGTAATGAAAACTTTGTTTTGCTCTCAGTTATCAGTCTCAGGAAGAACAAACATTCATCTAGCACAGAGTAGAAAGTTCTGTATTGGGTACAGCAACAGCATCCATCCTTGGTCCAGATGAAGACTGCAAGCTTTCCTCATTTGCAGGACTTTGTTCTGGTTCTCTTCCATCACTGTCTGTTTGAGTCAAATTCTCATTATAAGAGGATCGAGAATTTATTTCTGTGTTTCTTGCCACAACTGTTGCCTCATTTTCAACAGTCACTGACTGAATTAATGTGTTATTTTCTTCAGGTGGGGGAATCTGAGAATCCTGTCTGGCACTCTCAAATACTTCTTCTGCAGAATCAGCTCCTACAGGAGCCACACGATAATCTCCTTCCTCTTCAGGGTCAAGAGGAGGAGCTTCAACAACTGATGACTGAGGTGTTTGTTTAATGAATTTTGCACATCCAAGTTTTGTACAGATGAAGAACGATAAACAACCTTGACCTTTGTCATGTGGTGATCCAGCATCAGAACTGTTGATGAAATAATTATGGAAAACATAATTATTTTGTTTAAAAAAAAAAACGAGCAATGAATGTTTACTTAATTAAGTTGATGCTAAATATTTAAAGTTTTCACATCATATTTCTAATTATATTTAGCTGTAAATACCATGATAACAATTTTTGCCAAAAGAAGTAACAGACGTACAGCAACTTTATAAATTGACTTGACATAAATAATATTAATTCGATAATTGAATTATTGTGGAAATAATGCAAAATTTAAAATATATATATAAAAAGTTTTTACCCAACAAGTTTTTTGACGACAAGAATAATAGCAATTACTAGAACTATTGTTGTGATCACGACAGCAGTCGCACATCCTGCAATCAATGCAACATCTGAAGAAGAAAAAATTATAATTTGAAAGATAAATATTCTGGTTTTACATAAACACATATACTACAGGTTAAGGGAATGTAAATGCACACATAATACAATGGTACCTTGACTTACGAGTTTAATTTGTTCCATGACTGAGCTCGTATCTCAATTTGCTCATATAACAAATCAATTTTCCCAACTGAAATTAATTAAAATACCATTAATCCGTTCCAGTCCCCCAAAACCACCCCAGTAACATGTTTTTAAATAAGAAAAATGTTTTAATATAAATATTATATAAAATCAAAATAAAAGAGAATGTAAAGAAATAAATTTGTTTTGTAAAGTGTATTTATCTTGGAGATTAGACAAATTATTTTAACGCCTTTGGCTAGAGTTATAGTTTTTATCGACTCCTTATGCTTCAGTATGGTACATATCGTAGAAGTACTACATTCATACCGCTTGCTTAGCCAAGTCGACTACATGCACACCTCGCTCACATTTTTCTATGAATTCAAGCTTTAATTCAATGGACATCATCCATTTTCTTCTCAGCACAGTCCTTTGCACTTATTTTCTTAGGATTCATGGCCAGAAAAAAGAAATTTGGCAAAATACTGCACAACGCAACAGAGATGCTTCTGCAGCGACGTAACCACGTGAAGTAAACGAGTGAGATGCGGTATGCATGTTATGTTGTTTGTTGCGCCAACTAGCGGCGGCGTTGCTGAAGCTCTCTCGTAACTCAAACCAAAAAATTAGGGGCACTCGTAAGTCGAGGTACCACTGTAATTTGAACTACTTATACGAAAATATCATTGTTATGACTTCTTACCATCATTTTCAGTAGAGGTGACATCAGGATCTTGCAAATATCCACCTTTTGAGAAAATCCCTTGTCCTTTTGGTCCACCATTACTCCTTGCAGGTTGATCTTCCTCCGCGAAAACTTCCTCACCCAAGGGAATTGTACTTTCTAAAAAAAAAAAAAAAAAAAAAAAATTGTTATAAATAATGGTTTCTTACACCTAAGCAGTTAAGTTCAAGGTGTAGAGCGGGTTTCCTCTCTTTTGTTATCATTAAATCAAAATACGATTTACTATGAAATAACTGTTATTATTAAAATGTGCTTCGTGTTGTTAAACTATATATGTTTCATTCACTTCCGTTCCATTTTATTATTATTTTCTTTCTTTATTTTTTTATTTTATTTTTTTTATTTTTGTCTTTCCTTTTCCCTTTATATCATTTATTCTCTTTCATTTTTTCGTTCATCTTTTAAAAAACGAATAAGTTTGTTTTATAAAAACCCTACAAACGTGAGGCTTTTTTAAATAGGTTAATTCCGCTCTAACATCTGTCAGTTCGACATATCCGGTGGCTAACTCGTTTACCAAGTTTCATGGTACTGTCAGTTTTGACATCTGGCCTGCCAAACGTCCGAAATGATAGACAACAATAAAGAAAAAAGCGTTGTATAAACGAAAGACCAAAAGATTTAACGTCAAAATAATACATAATTCCCGTTCATAGTTAACTATTTGTCATTGACGCTTTCAAACTTTGAGCATTGTTATCATTTATTAATGGTCGAATGAATATTTGGTTTCGCAAAGTTAAAATATCCCCAAGGGATAAAGCCTATTAATTCAGACCTAAAACTACTGAACCCACAGACAATATGACTGGTGAACAGCAAATAATACTAGTCATAATAATACTTGTAATATACATATATGATTACGTTAGCCATAATAACACTTTTTATTCGTATAGTCAGAATTTAATATATCTGCTATTTTGAACACTTAACGAGAAACCTCAGTGGACCGGGTCATAAAAAATTCTAAAATTTTCTGAATATATGGACACGAAAACACAAATTCGTAACAGTTCCAATATTGAGAAATCCTTTTAACATTATTGAAAGCAGGAAACAGCAATTACTTTTGACATTATTGAAAATAGAAAATAACAACTTTTAACACTGAAAATACGAAATTACAACCAACTTTAAAATTACTGAGAATAGGAAATAAAAACTACCTTTAACAGTTATGGAAAGAGGAAACGACAACTACAATGGACACAATTGTAATAAATTTCTGAACCTATGGACAAAGGAACACGAATTAGAGACTCAGCATGAACACCGAGAATCCATTAATTCGAAAACGATTGTAAAACAGGAACCAAAACTTGCCATCGACACAGTCATAATAAACCCTGAGAACAGTGGCGTATGTTCCGCAGGTGGGGATGAAGATGCCACTGAAGAACACGGTACAGTTCGTCCGCCACTGACATTGGTTGAAGAGGGTCACCTTCTCTGTGCAGTCGTCCAGGGTGAGTGAACAAGCACCCCAGTCATTCCTCCCAAAAAATGCCTCACCCAAGCTGATCACCATACCCGCGGGACATGACAGTGATACCTTGTGGCTTTTGTCTTCCTTCTGTCCACTCAAACATTCTTTGACATTGTTATCTGAAAATGATAAATTTGAACGTCAAAAATGTAGTTTTCAATGTTTAGTCAACTAGAAAATGAATTTAGACAAAAACAAAAACAAACAACAACAAGAATTTAAAAAATTAAAAAATATATATATATATTAACATCAGTCAGGGAATGAAAAAACAAAGACTCTTGGATCCAACCACTGTTTACTTTGAATATAACAAAACATAAGCAAAAAAACCCAGCAAAGTTAGAAAATTAATAGATTTTTAGATACTGCAGAGGAAATATAAAGAAGTGTGATTTTACTATCGACTTTTTTCATAGTAGTGGTAGTAGAATAGTAGTAGTACTAAAAGTGGTATTAGCAGTAGTACTAGTAGTAGTAGTAATAATAACAGTTGTTAGTAATAATAATAGTAGCAGTAGTAGCAGCAGTCTAAAAGGTAATAGTATGTAGACGTACTAGTACTACTTCGATTCCATACCATTACTACTACTACTAGTAGTAATAGGATGGAATCATTAGTAGTGGTAGTAGTAGTTGTCGTTGTGAAACTGTATTATCTTTAGTAGATTATAGCTATAGCAGTTATTTTGTTGCAATTCATAACAACATTATAGCTGTGGCAGTAGAATATGTATGTTTATTTCTAAGTATAAACATCGTGGGAAAAATTTATCAAAAGAAAGACGAAGAAAAAAAGTATGTAGTTGGTATTTCCCACGATATACATTTAATATTCGCTATGACTCACTCGTTACAGATAGCATAAAACGAGTGACATCATCCGATTGCTTTGTGCAAACACGGGGAGTAATTTATTGCGTACTAACAAAACACTTCTGTGTACTGATTACACCCGTTTTATTCAAACGTCTGCCATATGACCTGTTGGGTAATCTGATATTTTATGACATGACTAGCAGTGTGAAGTTGACAATATTTTAAACAATACATAAAATAATAATAATAATAATAATAACAGTAAAAAAAATAAGAAGACGGTAAGACTGCGTATATATATTTATGTATCTATGTATGTATGTATGTATGTATGTATACATGCGTGTCAGTAATGAATGTAATGCATGAAAGTGTTAATGTGTATATCTGTGTATGGGTGTAGTATGTATACATTAGTGTGTCTGTGATATAATTATGTAATGAAAAAAGGTGTGTGTGTTTATCTGTGTATGTATATGCGTGCATGTGTATGTAATGCTTGAAGGCGTATGAGTGTGTGTGTGTGTGTCTTTTGTAAGTATGTGTTTGTGTGTATATGTACATATGTATGTGTGTGACAACCAGTAACGATGCTGTACAGTAGAGAGTGGAATCTCGCCTACAAATAATTTTCATTAGCCTCTCTAAATTACATCAGATAGCAGTAAGGCGCTTGTTTATTGGTGTAATTTATTGCGTAAACTTGTTCACGGTTATACTACTAATAACTAATCTGTGCTTATCTCAGTTTCATTGTTTAGTGTAGGTTTCCTGAGTTTGTGTGCTGAGTATATTACGCTTGCCTGACAACGAGATTTCGAGACAGATTCTATATGACTATACATTCTAAACCCATTGCTGATCAGTTTTATAGCTTTTTGTTTTGAAAGACTAGGGTCTGTTTACTTGGGGCTCACCAAGAATGAACTCTCTCCATCCGTCTGTACCTTATACTCTAACAACACAAAATACAAGATATTATTATTATTATTATTATTTGTTTTGTTTTGTTTTGTTTTGTTTTGTTTTATTTATTTATTTATTTATTTATTTATTTATTTTGGTTGTGGTTTTTATTTTTCTGCTGGTTTTTTAAATTTATTTTCTAATATAATATGTTCAGTTCGAATTTTCTCTCACAAAGCCCTTGCATAATGTTTTTTTTATTTTTTTTATTTTTTGCTTTTAAACATTTTACTGATTTTTTTTCACAGTTTTGCTCAACTCAACGAGACATCCCCTTTCTTCAAAGCTTTTTTTTCTTTTTCAAAACAATTTTTTTTTTTTTCTTCTTTTAATTTTCTCAACAGGATATCCCCTTACAAGTTCGTCGCAAACCCAGACGCCGACCCGTAAACACGCCAGCATCCACCCCCCTCCAGTGTCGTGTTTCTAGCTGTACAGCTGTCATGTTGCTGAGTCCCCCCCACACACTACCACTGTGTTATTTGAAAGGCCGAAGCAACATGTGGCAAGGGCGCACACTTCAACCACTATCAATACATTACAATAGCTCGCTCAATATCCGCTGTTTGTTCCTTTATTCGAAACGGTCATTACTGTCAATCGCCATTCTTAAAAAAATAAAAAGAATTATTTTCCTGCCAATCGCCATTGAGAAAAAGTGAAAGGGATTATTTTTCTAAGAAATTTATTGAGGTTACTTTTTCCCTTAGGGGCCAAGAGTTGACAGACGTTCAGAGAAACTGACCTTTTTAGTGAAAATTTGTGTTACTTAAAGAATTGTTCATCTTTTCTTCCTGTTATTGTCTTACGGTTTAATCCAGACCTAGAGTAAAATGCTATTTTCTCTTATACACAAACACAGTTTTGGTTCCTCTTTCATAAATTCAAACCCACACAACACGTACACACCGTACAGATCTACAGAATCACAGTCACGCACACGCACCATATATATACCAGACACAACATATCATATTTCACATACACATATACCACACACATACACCACACACATATGCCACACACACATCGAATAGTTTTCCACAGCTACTTTTCTCAGTAAAAACGAGACCACACTTATCAGAGTCTTTGTTGTCCAGGTGGATAGAACTGGAACGAGATCGCGCGATTCCTCGCAAAACTAATTGTATTAATTAAATAAATCATCAAAGAAAACACCTGTCGGGAAGTCATGTGAAATTTATCTACATGCTGTTAAAAAAAAAAAAAAAAATCGTCAAAATTAGGCATCTGGAAGTACTAAACTGATTTTCTTCCCCTGTACTTTCACGGCTGAGATTGTAAATCAGCATATGTTTGTTTTATTTAATGTAAAGGTAAAAAAAATAACGCTGAACAAATAACAAGTCTTGTTACTGAGTCGTTATAGTTTAACAGGTTTAACAATATTGAAATAACCGTCCCATGTTATATTGATAATTAACAAAGAGGATGTGGAAAAAAAAAGGTAATCATATTTACAAGCTAAAAAATCACGTAAGATTTATACGATCATCAGCATTTACGTGATTTTTAAGATATTTTCTTCTTTTCGAGTTAAGTATGGATAAATATTCGATATGCGTGGCTGTAATTTTTATTTTATTTTATTTTTAGTTTAATATACCATTCTAGCATCATGTCAACATTACAGAGTTTCAAGAATTACATTTCTTTCAGCTTGTTGTTAGGGATTCATCAAAAACAAACAGAAACCCACGCGCTCTTTGTGTTCTAGGTGAAATTTGGCTTTACCATAGCACCAAGACAAGCACAAAAACAGAGAGAGAAAGAAGCATGTGACGTGCCTGACAACATAATCTTTGAATGGTGAAGAACTGAGTGGCACATCGAAGAAGCAGATGCTGAGGGAACAGCGATGTGCCGTTACTGTAACCGACACCGCCATCAAAGTGAACCACGGCTCAATTTACATGTGGAATCCAGGCCTTCCGTTTCCAAAATAGCTTTGATGAAATCCCCCCATTCATTTCCCACGATAGTACGTAGCGCTGAGACCAAAAGCAAAATTGAAAGTTTCTCAGAATGGTCAGTGTCTGCACATGTAACGGATGTGTTTTGTTAAAAATCACTGTTATAAGCTGCTATGTAAGACTAAATAATAATAATAATAATAATAATAATAATAATAATAATAATAATAATAATAATAATAATAATAAAATAAAGAAAGAAAGAAAGAAAGAAAGTACAAAAATTTAAAACAATAAAAATTATATTTGGCATTTATATATATTTTTGCTGAGATGCTAAACATTCATTCATTCATTCACAAATGCACACTATACAAACTATCTAATTAATTAATTATAAATTACAGGGGTGCTGCCCGACAAATATTCATTCATTACTTTCCAACAAGAAAGAAAAGATTGCTTGTTCTATCGTATCTAATAAAATGAATTCAATGTCAAAAGGAAAATCTGGCTCATTCTCCTTTAAGTTATCGCGATATAATTTATAAACTCAGACATGATAACACATGCCATAGCCTTTGATATTCTTTGTCGACTGAAACAGGAAGTGACCCAAAGGGTTCTCAACATGACCGATCTCACGATCTCTGGCACTTTTTTCTGACAAGTAAATGAATGTTTTCTTTCTTCTCGGCAAAGAGTGAATTCTTTATCCCAACTAGGAATGCGAAATAGACACTTTACTATATACATACATATACATATACGTATACATATTCATACACACATAAGCATACTCAATCACATACACGATATAATATGAAATCAGTAATGAACTCCGAGGTAACCAACCACACACACACACACACACACACACACACAAAGAGACAACAAAAAAAAACATATCTATGTAAAAATGTATGGAATGTACTGTCACGTATTCCTGACAGTAATAAAATAAATTCGTTTTATTTCCTTTCTGTCCTACATTGTGGAACGTTTGCTTTTCGATTTCTTTCAACAATTTGACTTCAAAAGCACGGGGACTGCACCTCAAATTGACAAATTTTATATTCTGTTTTCGATTAATTTCCGATGCACTAGGAGGTAAGTTGGGGTGGACAGGTGCAAACGTACAAAGTTTCAACTAGGTTTTGAGGTCTAAAGGAGCAATGTTGAATGATAAAAGAATAATAATACGTGTAATTTAGACACGCAACATACAAAACACAACGCAAAGAATAGCTTAGGCTCACAGAAAGTCATATTAATACAAAGAATACTTTTAACCAGTATAAAGAATATATTTGACTAACAGAAACATTTACCTATTATATATATATATTGTTGCCTAATACATATTTTTTCATTATATTATAAAGCTAAATTTGCCTAATGCAGGTCCTTTGACAAGCATAAAGATAACGTAAAAATAGCTTTGCATAAATCAGATTTTTTATTTGCATAAATATACTTATGACTAGCACATATCTTTTGCCTAACACATATCCTTTGACTAGCCTAAAGTTATCTTTGCTAAATTCACATAATTTTACTAGCATAAAGATATCTTTGCCTACACACAGTGTCATTACATATTCTTTGGAATATTTTCTGTTGGCGACTAAAAAGAATTTCCAGTGTAAATATATGGAACTGACAAAATCGAATATCTACATAATTGTTATAATTATTCATAATTTGCCAATTTGTTAAATTACAGTTATTATCAGATGTATGATAATTTAAAAGGCTTTTTTAAAGCATGCATTATGTGTGTATCTATCTATCTATCTATCTATCTATATATATGTATATACAGAGAGAGAGAGAGAGAGAGAGAGAGAGAGAGAGAGAGAGAGAGAGAGAGAGAGATTGATTTAAAATTTCAAAACGTATGTTCGGTGTAAAGTTATAATAAAATTAATAATTCGTTTCAGTTTAATGAGTTTTAAAAACGTACACTCATTAATATACAAACAATTAATGGCTGGCATATTAATTTGAAAGAAGATTTAATGTCTAAAATGGAATGACAGTAACAGATTATAAAATAAAAATAAATAAAATTCATCGTCTACTTAGTCTTACCTTGCGAGAGTGCCAGACCAAAAACAAAGGTAACAATCACAAGAAAACATGAAAATGTTGCACGAAGAAACATTTTATCCAAAACCGTTCTTTTCCGCCTGATTCGTAAAGCTGATGAGTGAAATTAGCGTAATTCGTTGCATCCGTCACAGCCCTGCCCCGACATCTGGAGCGTGAGAAAATAAGAGTATCTCTCTATGTATCGTAAACAAGTACGTGTGCCGGTTGTGTTATAAATATACACCAATAAGAGTTCCGTAACCTTTTGCTTGTGTCGTCTGCCAGATACTGGCGGGAAAAAAAAAAAAAAAAAAAAATCAAGTGTACACAATAAAAGAAGCACAGACGATCTTTAATGAAATATATACTGAATTATATAAAAGCGGCTCAAATGAATGCCTAGAAGATTTGTGTGTAGCTGTGTTGTTTGAAAGACACTGGCGGAGAGCATCTGTCGTTTTTATCTGATTAATGGGGTACTGAGCGCTTGGCTGAGCCCTTATTTTTCGAGCAACCAATCAAAATCACCGGTCTTCGCAGCTGTCCCGAACAAAGGCAACCATTTTCTTGTCTTGAGGGGCAAACTGTGAAGTTAAAACTGTGTTTAGTTGTCTTTGATTTTCATGCTTCGTTGATTATCATTGCTTGAATTTAGCGAAAAGATACCAACAAATAACTTCACACCAATTATTTTTTTTATTATTATTATCTGAAGGTAGGAAACTGACGTAATATATGTAATAATTTTTCATATATTTTTGAACTTTGAGAAAATATATATTTCTGAAATATACTTGAAAAGCTTTTTTTTTTTTTTTTTTTTTGGTTATTGTTTTTTTTTTTATTATTATTATTTCAGCTGTGCAGACCTGACAAATGAATATAATCTGGTTCATTCCCATCTGATAATTCAACATGTTTTTAAAGTAATGTTTCAGGATTTATTATCATCATTATTGTTTAAGAAGGATAAAATGTTTTTATTCATATCATTAGGTTATCAGAAATAGACCTACTATACTGTCATACTGCCTTAGCGGATATAAATCCCCGTCCTTCAATTGTTTCCCGTTCAAGTAAATGTCCCCATATTTGTCAAAGGCTTTGGTATGTGCTTTCCTGTCTGTGGAAAATTCATGTAAAAAAAACAATAATTTTTTCTAACAGATAAGTAGCTTATTGTCAAGTCATAGCAGGCTTCATCTGATTTATTATTATTATCATCATCATCATCATCATCATCATCATTAACATTATTATCATTATTATTATTATTATTATTATTATTATTAACCTAACATTTGGCTACATATATATATGTTTTGAGTTACTGTTATACATTATTTGGGTTATCATCCCTACACAGTTTAATAAATCCCCAAATCAGACTGAGTGTAATATTTATACAGAACATTTTAATTCGGCTGATTATTTAATTTATTTTATTTTATTTTATTTTTTTATTATTTATTATTATTGTTTTTATTTATTTATTTATTTATTATTATTAATGTTTTTATTTATTTATTTATTTAATTTATATATATATATTTTTTTTTTCATGGTATTCTCGAACAAATTAAAAAAAAAAAAAAAAAAATTAGATACATCCAGTGATTAATTAGTTATTATAAACATCACCATCATCATGATCATCATTATTATTTAATTTGTATGAAAACTAAAATAAACTATTTATATCTGCATTTATACAGTTATGTATTTCGCAGAACAGTACGCTTATACTTCATTATAGAATAAATTAGTTGACAGAAAATGAGTGAAATTTTTAAGATAGCAGAATCAATATTCTTCATTATACCGTTAGTGCTAATTCCAGTTCCAACAACTTCTCCACTACCAATGGTGATGACGTGGAGTGGAAATGCTGTCATTAAATGAACACTCACTAATTCGTTCATTTACACTGTTAATAATCTGAAGCCAGTGAGTGAAATCCCTCTGTTTCTTTCTCTGTGTGTGTGTTTGTGTGTGTGTGTGTGTGTGTGTGTGTGTGTGTGTGTGTGAGAGAGAGAGAGAGAGAGAGAGAGAGAGAGAGAGAGAGAGAGAGAGAGAGAGAGAGAGCTGCTTAGTTTTATCATTCTTGAATATTAAGCGAACTACGAGAGGTCTTACGAACAGATAAATGTAATAAGATTGTGACTGATTAGATAACAGGATTTGCTAACAATACGCCCGCATGCTACTGTGACCAAGGTCCATTTCTGCACGACAACAGTAGCGGGAACAAACCAAGAAGCAGACGTTTACTAAAGTAGCCATAAAAGTTTTAACACTCGAACCATTTTCAAAATGAAAAGTTTAAGTCTGACATCGGAAAATGGAATTTCTCGAACAGGGCTGGTTTTGATTGCAGTAGCGTCCCTTGCCGGTATCTACATCTTGTATAGGTTGAAGGGAAAGCGTTCAAAATAATATGTAAGTTTAATAAGCACATATAGTTCATCATTAATACTATTACTTTTTCTTTATATTATTGTTTTTACTTCTTGAAATGATTTAAGCATTTCTAACATAAAATTTATAAAGATAAAATATTACTATTTCATTTTGGAAGTTGAGAAATTACGATTACCTACGTGTGTATAGACACGTATTCGAACGTGATTAAAACGTGACTGAAAATCAGTAACCAAACACTAGCAAGTGACATTATTTATCAGTACCTGTACACCTTTAATATATTAAATTTAAACTGTATCTATATGTAGGGCTAAGTAAGGCAGATTTAATAACCAGATTAATATACGAAAGTGATAGCCTTTTTTTTTTTTTTTTTTTTTTTTTTTAAACAGCATTTGTAATAATAATATTAAAACCATTCGTTTTTGTTTTTGTTGTTGTTTTTTTTTTTTCGTGGTCATGAATAAATAAATAAATAAATAAATAAAAAGAAATAGAGAAATCGTGCTAGTTGTTTTACTCGCCATTTAATATTTATAACAATGAAAAAATAAGAACAAAAGTAAGTGATTAAATAGTTCTGATTATTGTTAATCTCTTCCTCTGCAAAAATGTTAAGTAATGTATATAAAAATGTATATTAGACATAAATTTCAAATGTCCACATATACTCTAGCTGCTATAATTACGTTCAATAGTTACTGAAATGTGAACCCCAGATTTAGAATTATGATATTTTGTGCAAGCATCTGTACTTGAATAGTTATGAGTAAAAATGTTAAAAAAATAAAATAAAAATAAAACAGTGGTTTGGTGAGATAGTATAACGCGAACACATCACCACCCAGACATGCATGTTCGCACACACACACAAAGTGAGAGAGAGAGGGAAAAACGGAAATATTGTTATATACGGTTCTTTATTCCATCTTCATTTCGTTTCTATTTATTGTTCTACATCAGTGTTATCACTACTTTCACCCCTTCGTCCTCCTCATAATAATTAATGAATTTACTAACATTTTTCAGGCTGTCACAGAAGAGCTGTTGGGAAGTTTCACTGTTTCAGAGTATCTTTGAACTACGAACTTCAGTATCAGCAGACGATTATCGATGTATTCGCAAGAGACACTCACAGCTTGGATTACGTACATGTTTATACTTGTACATACAGCTAACAAAAGACGTGTATCTATGTGCAGTTTCCCACTTTAAGAACCAAGAATAAATGTATCTATTTCTATTTGACATTAGTCTTGTTTGTCCTGCACGGTATATCCTCATTTTAACGGACTAATAAGCAGAAGGGGAGGGGTTACTCAGGTCAAAAGTCCGTTAAATGACCACAATGTTAATAATTTGAATAGTATTATATGAAATATATTTTTACTGAATATTATAATGAATCATGTTTAGTTCACCGAAGATAACTGTCGTGAACGATGGTAGTGGCCAGGAATACATTCAACAACTTCCAGGTCTAAAACTGTAACTAAGGGGGGAGAAAGTGCCGTTAGCTCACTGCTAGAAAGTTAGTAACCAAAAGCAATAACAACAAAACATACGATAAGATCTATATGCTAGTGTATATAAATATATATATAAAACAATAGTTGTAACAGATTCACACACTTAACGGACCCCTGTTTGCAGGAAAATCTGGAAAATGTACAAATATTCTGAAATCTACCGAATATGTTTTATGTTACAGTATTCTAAAAGAGAGAGTACAATATTCTAAAAAAGAGAGAGAGAGAGAGAGAGAGAGAGAGAGAGAGAGAGAGAGAGAGAGAGAGGTTACAGTTACTGTTTGAAGTTATTAAACAATTCCAGTGGTTTCTTTTAATTCTGTTTTATTTTTTATATGAATAATTCTTGCAATATGTATTTGCGAGTCTTCAAACAGTTTATTTATGCATTAATGAATACAAAATCTTACTAGAAAATAAAAACTGGGCCAGATATTTTTCTATATCGCTCTCCCTTTGTGACGTCGTTATATTTGTACAGGAAGATGCCAATGGGGAAGATATGGGGAAAGTGTGTTCGCATTAATTTTTTATTCAGATATTATATAGACAAAATAGAAGGATTTAACTTTGAGAATAAATCGAGTACGAATTAAAAGTGAGAAAACAAATTAAATGAGCCAGCTGATTTTGAGGGTAGGTGGATGCATATGCCAAATAATAAAATAAAAATAAATCTGGCTTAACAAGGTAAAAAATAATTAAAACTACAATTTAAATAAAAATTATAAAAAATGAAAAATATGCAATAGAAAACATTTGAAAGTAGTGAAAAGTAACTGGGCATTTAAAAAGAAAAAAGAAAAAAGAATGATTTATTTATTTATTATTATTATTATTTTTAATTTTACTTATTTATTTATTTTTGATACTAAAAAAAGCAGTTAATAATTATATTTCGTGACTATAACTTTGCTTTAAGGGTTTTACTCAGTTACGTCCCCTGAATTATTCTTTAATTTGAAAATGTAAATGTACCAATGAAAAGATAACTCTGAAATTGCTTTACAAAAGACAGTGGTTTTACTGAAGCAAATTGTACGAGAAGACATTGTTTAACTAAAAATAATTTCAGAATGTCACAGGACTTACAGACATTAGTGGCTATGGGATTTCCAGAGAATAGAGCGTAAGAATATTAATTTCAGTATTAGATATTTGATGCATTAGTACCTCAACAAAGTTACAAAAACTAAGTCATCGACTGACGATTTTTATTTTTATTTTATTTTTATTTTTTTTTATTTATTTATTATTTTATTTATTTATTTATTATAGTTATTTTAACCGTTTATCAAACGAAATTGTAATTAAAATATTAAATTAATTAATAAGTCTGCAGAGATGTCTGTGTAACTATCCAATTACATAGATATCACTGCAAGTACTACCACAACCACTACAACTACAACCACCACCACCACCATCATCACAACAACAATAACAACTACTACCAGTACTGAGTACAACTATTAATAGGAATGTGACACAATTTTCAAAAGTACCATTTTCCAATAAAATTATATATCATCAGAAAGTGAATAATAATAATAATAATAATAATAATAATAATAATAATAATAATAAAATAATAAATAAAAGAAGATTAAAATGATACCAATATGATATGAAAAAAAGTTTTGAATATTTTATCTTAATAAAATTTGCCAGTATTTTTCCTTCAGAATTGATGGAGAAATTGTGATTCATTTCTTTCATTTGGCAATATAAACAGAGAATATCGCATATAGATTCAAACCAGTATACATGTATTTATATCAAAATCAAACTTTAGATGTGTTCTAGAGTATACAGTATTTTTAAGCATATAGCTGTCATACCTAAATTTCAATTAATTAATTGCACTAATTAATTCAAACGTACCTTAATCCTTCAATTATGTCATTCTCAAAAACTCCATAGAAATTACACCAGTAGTGCAGTACACAAAAAGATCATTTTTTAAGATTGGTGAATTGGAGAGGCCTTTACATTTTCAAGCATTTTACTAACATTCACTTTAAAAAAAAAAAAAATTGTATCAGTTAATTAGTGTTAATTTGCCTTATGACTTGATTGTGTTGATTAGATATCCAAAAAATTCATAATAATCTAAGTTGCTAAGAATTGTCTTCATAATGATAATCAGAAAGAAAATATTATCTAACACTGAAATATTATGTCACATAATTAATAAATCAAACAAAATAAATGAAACATCGAACTTTTCAGACAGTGGCAGCTGTGGTAATCACTATGGACATGTCATTCACTGAGAATACCCCACATTTTGGTGTCCAGAATTAACTACCTGCTATCTAAATATTTGTTGGAAATTGAGCAGAATCTGAGAGAAATGCATAATTTGTAACTTATATATGGTTTAAAGTCCTGAATGTGCTTAGCTTATGATCAAACGTGTCTGTTGATTTTCTGTTGTTTATCAAAGATAATGTGTCAAGAAATGAATTTGAGGATAGAGCTAAAAATGTATACTGTTTCATGACATTTGTTATTTTTGTAAAATATATAAAAATAATGGTGAAACAGAAACACGAATGAGGAAACCCTCTCCAAGGAAAACAAAAATGCATCACAAAAATTGGGCAGCCTTCTATTGTGGCACAAAGATGGTTTTTGTCACATACCTACTACTGCTAGTAGTACTATTATTTATTTATTTATTAATAATAATATTATTATTATTTATTATTATTATTTATTATTATTATTTATTATTATTATTACAAACAGCATGAAAACTAATTGCTAACTTACTAATACAGTTACATAAAATGTGTAACATGCAGATTATTCAGTTGTAAGAATAACTATTAAAATATTTCTTTCCAGACAAAAAGCTTTGGCTAAAACAGGATACAAAAGTGTCCAGTTAGCAATGGACTGGTGAGTTAAATAAGTAAAAATGTAATAATCAGGATGTACTTTAATGTGTTAATTACATAAATCATGTTTTACAAGTTTGATCTTGTTGATAAAGTCATTGCTACAAGATTTTAAAATAAATAAATAAATAAATTAATAAATAATTCTGTTTTGTTAATAAAACAGTTACATATGAGTAATTATATTTGTTCTATTTAATTTTTTTATATTAGACTTTAATAGGTACAATTTGCATAACTTATAATTAAATGATTTACTGTAAGTCATAATCTCTAAATGGTTTTGGCTCAGTAAATAACACGTACATATCTGAATGTTTATATGTATCATTGCCATCCCCCCCCAAAAACCAAAAAAAACCCCATAATTATGTCAGCCACAAAAAAATCATTAAAAAATATTTTTATGCTTCTAGAATTTTCTGAAAATTATTTTCATCTGTAGGATGTTTGCACATGAAGATGATCCTGACATTGATGAAGGAGGTGCACCTTCTGAAGGTCATGTTCTAGGCAAGCCAGAAGGTAAATATTACTACATTAATTTAAAGTCTAATTAGTGTTCAGTTCTTGTTTTACTGGTACATCAAAATGTTATCAATATTTTTCTGTAAATGTTATTTTATTATAGAAGGCTGACACTTTTTTTTGTTCCATGACCACAGTTATTACAAAATGAAAAAGAAGGTTGTATGTAGTTCTTTATGCAAAAATTAACAAAAGACTCCTTACTGATAATTAGAAAAATTCTGAATGCAGGTATCACAGCATACAGTATTTGTTCTTTAATATTATACATTATATTTTTGTATTTACCTCTAGTAACTGTTTATTATAATATTAATAATATGTGTTGGGATATCATTTACACTGCATTCTTTCTCTGTTTTAAAATGAAATATGAACACTTAATAAGGATATACATATATTATATTTGTGAATTATATATTAACTTTGACACTTCTTTATTATACTAGAAACTCCAGAAGAAAATTCTGAGACAGCCAGTGAGACAAAACTAGCATCAGGAGATGGACAAACTGTTGGTGAAGGGGAAGTAACTCCAAACCTCCAGGCCAAATCTTTAAAATGTGATGAGTAGGTTGTAACTAATTATAATAGCTATAACTGGTTTTTCCTATTTGTATGTATATGTATATACACTTATATATATTTAAATATGTATACACATACATATACATACAGTACAATAAGAAATTTAATTAATTTAAATGACCAGTTAAATCTTTGTTCCAGAAATATAAAAAAACACACCCAAAAAAGGAATATAGCCTACTGTTTTTTTATCTCATGAATCTGATTACTGTTATGTTTTATTATTATTAAATATTCATTTTTATTTCTGTTAATTTGTTATTATGTTCATCATGAGCACAGGAAAAACTTGTATTTGTAAGTCGTGTGTCTTCATAATTTGTTGGATCAGTCCTACTCAGTGAATTATTTCCTATTTCAACAAACTGTTTTTTGAAGGTTATGTTTTCTTCTCAGTGTGAATGTCCACATAAATTATCTTTTCTTCTACTTAACACAGAATCCCTTCAAACTGAAACACTGGGATTCTTCCCTTATATCATCATTGTACAATAATAATAATAATGATGATGATGATAGTGATAATAATAATAACAACAACAACAATAATAGCAAAAATAATAATTGTATTAATAATAATAATGATTAAAATAATAATCATAACAATAAAAATAATAATATTTAAATATACTTTTACAAATATAGATTCATTTATGGGTTGTAAACAAAATTAGGCTGTAGACAAATCTTTCCAGAACTTAAATTATAAAGATTTTGTTTTCAGTATTATTTATTATTTTTGGTAGATGTGGTAAGCTGCTGAAGACAGAGGATGATGTGCAGCTTCACGCAGCAAGAACTCAGCACACGAGTTTCTCTGAGTGCACAGAAGAAGTCAAACCACTAACAGAAGAGGAGAAAGCTGAGAAGAAAAGACTGTGAGGAAAATATTTGTATTGAACTGTTCCGAGTAAATAGGCAATGAAAATTAATGTGGGTTTTGATAGCAACAACATCTGTTTCACTAGACTGATAAATTACTGTTAGAGTTGCTTGCCTTTAATAACAGAACATATTTTCAGTGATTCATTTTTAATCGGCATTTTGTTATTATATTTAAAAAAAAAAAATGTTCTTAATATTTCTGTCAAAATTTGGACAGTAAACTTTAGAACTAAAATATATTGCCATATTCAAAATGGCTGTTTGGTTGGTTTTTTTTAGACACTGAGGTATAGCTTGTTTTACTGAGTTCTGTTCTGAGCTTTGTTAACTTTACATCAGTTTGAAATGGAAACATTTTATTTTATTTTTATTTTGAAGGTATCTGCAGTCACTTTCTTGAAATCACCTGAGTAATCTGAATTTATATAGATAATAGAGATTATAAGCCTATTGTTTTGTTTTTTGGTGTTTGGCTTTGTTTTAGTTTAGAAGAGAAATTGAAACAAAGAAGGAAGGAAAAGGAAGAACAGGAAAGACTGGAGATGATAGAAAGAGAGAAAGAGAGACGAACATTTAATAAAGATCTTGGAAAAACCAAACAAAAGTAAGTGGCGTAGATCTGTTCACTGATTTTATTTAATGAATGAAAGAAAGAAAGTTTAAAAACACCTTAATGTACGTTGTACTAGTCATGCTGGATGTTATCAACACAATATGTATTTTACATATATATCTATAATATAGGCATGTATATCTTTTATATAGACACAGACATCTTGTTATCAACACAATATTTATTTTACATATATATATATATAATATAGGCATGTATATCTTTTATATAGACAAGGACATCTTGTTATCACAGTTTTTCTTTTATGTAGACTCTGATATCATGTTTATTTTATATAGACACAAACATCTATTATAACAAAGTATTTCTTTTAAATGTTACAGACTTGAAGAACAAGAATTGAAAAAAATAGCCGAGCAGAAACGAAGAGAGAAACTGGAAGAAAAAATGGCCAGGTGACTTCATTAATGCAATGCCTCTAACTTTTTATGTCCTTGTTAAGCTGTTAGCATAACTACACTTTGAATATTATTAATATATGTGAACATATTCAGAGTCATTCAAAGAGCATCATGAATTGTGTTGTCTGAGATTAATGGGTCACCCATAGGGGAATACAAAACATCAATGCTAGAACATCCTAGATTTTGGTAATTAAAACTATCCAAATTTGAACAGAACAGTTAACCATAATCCATTAATTTTGCATTTTTCAGAAGGAAATAAATTTCTTTGTGGAACAAGATAATTTTTTTCAAATTAATGAATCTAAGTTTTTAAAAAAAATTAAAAACAAGGAAAGAAACTGATATTTAATTTCAAAGACTCTCATTGTGTATTTTATATTGTGTATAGGCAAAAAGTAAAAGAACAGATAGAACGAGATAAACTGGAAAGAGCTGTCAAGGTGAGAAAATACATTTTAATATTAACTTCTATTAGTTACGATTTTGTAATATGGAAAAGTGAACCTATTGACAGAGAATAATTTTGAGTTCAGATACTTTATATTTGTATTAGAAATTTAACAGATTATATACTTTTCTTGTTTCAGTTATTATTATTATTTAAACTATCTTCTTCATCGGACATTCAGACAGGGAACCTGTTGTTATAAATAATGTTAAGATATTATTGTTCTTCATTATTTTGTTTTAATCCTACTATTATTATTGTTGCTATGTTTATTAACATTTGTCATCTTTCAGTTTGGTAAAGCCAGTTCCACACAACAAACCAGTACAACATCACCACCTGCACCAGCAGCTACACCAGCAGCATCAGCTGCTGAAACATCAAAAACCTACGACCAGTGCAAACTTCAGGTAATTAGTGAATACATATTTATAAAGGTGGATGGCCACTGAACATTTATATTACATTAATTCCCAAAACACTTTTAGATTTTTATTATTCTAAATAGTAAAATGATTTTTTTTTTTAAATTGAATTTGTTTAAATTGCTTTATTTTTTGTCTTTAATTTTGTTTTTAATATGATATTTTTAAATTATTACATTTCGTTTGAAATTATAAAATGAATTCAGTTTTTATCTTTTTTAATTTTTAAAAATGTTATTGTTACTTTTTAATCCTATGGTTTTTAATTTTCTATTTTTAAATTTTCCTTTTTTGCTTCTGTCAAACTGAGTAGTACCATGGCATACGTGGACTATGCATATTATACACAGAGTATAACCACAGTTACAAATGATTATCTGAGATTTTTAAATAATTAATTTACTGTTGTAGATTCGTCTCACTAATGGCCAGGCTTTAACACAAACATTCCAACCAAAAGAGTCGCTGGCGGCTGTCCGACTTTACGTGGAGATGAAGAGGACAGATGACCACAGTCCATTCTCTCTGATGACATCATTTCCTAGAAAGGTTTTCACTGAAGAAGATATGGAAAAACCTTTAGAACAGTTAGGTAGGTCTTTCAGATTGAACCAGTAGATACAATCTTTTGATACTGGGACTATCTTAGCAAACTAGTTCTTACAATAAGCCATACAAACTTTATGTAATTAGTGAATACATATTTTTAAAGGTGGATGGTCTTTCAATATTTAAGAAGAAAAAAAAAATTGATTTATATGACATTAATTTCTAAATCATGTTTAGTTTTTATTATTCTAAAATGTAAAAATATATTTTTTTAAATATTTTTTGATGTTTTCTTTTTCTTTTATTTTATTGTTACTTTTTTTGTCTTCCATTTTGTTTATAATTTTGTGTTTTGAGTTTCTGAGCAAGCCACTTGTTACAGTACAGCTCAAACAAAACCTTTAATATGTGTATCATCTCAAACAAGATATTTGATACACATCTGTGTTTGGAGCTTTTTGTTCATTGCCAGAACAATTCAGTCAAATTTATGATATCAAAGTAAACCTTGTTTGTAAAATGATACTTGTATTTTGAAATTTTCTCAGCACCAATAAATGTGATCAATGATTTTGTTATTTACAATATATGTAACAGATTTACCATTTGTTGCCACATTCTACTTCATCTCAATAACTTTACCATTTATTTGTTACTCCAAACGAAGGTTAATATATTTTTCCCAACTTTTCTTATCTTTCTTTTATTATTATTATTAGTGTTTTTGTTGTTGTTGTTGTTGTTGTTGTTATTATTATTGTTATTATTGTTGTTATTGTTGTGGTTAGTGTTATTATATAATTATTTTATTAATTTATTTTTATGTCTGTGCAATATTTTGATGTATTCTTTTTCTTTTTCAGGTCTGTGTCCTTCAGCTGTGTTGATGGTAACAAAATTAAAGTAGCCCACATCAGAATATTTCTATTTTAGTAATAATATAAAATGACAAAACAAAAATATTTTCCTGATTTAGTTTGCCACATGTACACTGACCAATTGCTGTTACCATGACAGCTGTACTGGCTGACCATCACTAATCTGGTTATTACTAAGGCCTTTTTTATGTCAGATCAGTGATCTGCCTGGATTAGTTCATTTGCTAATCTCTAATTAAATATCTCCAATTCAAAGCAAACAAGTACATCATCAAAATCTGTGTCATCAACTTCTGAAACATCAAATCATCTGTGATCAACAAAAATTTCAGATGGTTAGTAAATATTTTTTAACAGTATGTCAGTTATACTAGTATTTGGGAATGTTTATATTAATATATTTGACTGTATAATAACAGTATGAACAGGAAATCCATTCTGTGGGCTAGTTTTATCGAGTGGTAGAAGATTGTCTTTAATGTGAACCTTCCCATAAACAGGTGTATTTTTATTGATTAGCAAAACATTATCTGCTGTGTGTGCTTACCTGATATTTGAGGTACACTGAATTGGCCCATGTAATAAACACATTGTTTTTCTTATTAACTTACTTAAGTTAATGCCATTTACTGTAATTATGTTTTCTCTAAGACTTATAATTTTGCCAGATTAGTGATGGTCATTCTGTTTTTATTAATTGCACAATTTTATATTGTCATTTTTAACTGAAAAGCTGTACATAACAAAATCTGCAGTAGTTTATAAACACATCAAAAGTTAACTGTCATATGTTCTAGTGTTTAAAAAAAAAAAAAAAGTTAAACATATTTTCAATTTGGTAAATAAAATCATAATCAAATTTTTTGATTTTTTTTATATAATAATTTTTAGTTTTGTTACAATGTTTTTTGTTTATTTTTTGTTGTTGTTTTTGCATACTGGTAAATGTTTGCTGTTTTATTATTCTTAGTAGATATTGGAAAATGTATTATATATTTTAGAAACGGCAAAACATTAATTTTTTATGTACTATGAATCCATAAAAATGTTATACATTTGGGTTGAAAGTACAATTTGACAATTAATTATATGTTTTTCCATTTTGTTTTGGTCAATGAAAATGTATTTGTGTTTGAATGATTAATTTTTAAAGAATGTTTATCAATAAACATGTTTTCATACAGTATCACTTATACGTTTTCATTATTTATTTCAGTCAGTCTTGTTGTTTTTCTTTTCGTTCTTCTTTCTTTATTATTATTTTTCATTTTTATTATTTATGTAACATTTTTTTATTAAATTCTATTTTCCGTTTATGTCAGTAAAAGTTAATGTTAATGTAATCTATGATGTGTATGTTAAAAAAATTGAAGTTAAAAGGGTGTGTTATAAAACTTTGTGGTCCGTTTGAACTTGTACATAAACTTTGTGTAGCCAATCATTTTACTTCATAAGATGTTTGTAATGTTTATGTTTATCAGTGACTGTCATTATTACAACAGACAACACAACATTTTGTGTTATTTCATTTACGTTCATTTTAGAAACACAAAGGAAAAGACAGAGACAACAAATATGTATTTAATATCTGTTCTATATGTATTTTTTAACAAATACCTTCACAGTGAATGTTTACCTGAAAAAGAAAACAAAAAACTCCCAAAAAGATGGAAGAAAAAGACGACTATGTAATGATTAAACGTGTATAATTTTATATCAAAATAAACGTGCTATGAAATAAATTATAAACAATAGTATAGATGCTAGGCAGTGTTTATGTATTAAACTTAAATGTAACCAATATTATTGCAGTCGAATCAGCTCAATAATTTCAGGTTTTCAACATTCATTTACACTGGATAAATATGAAATGAAATTGATGGTTATTCTTTACCCTTTTAACCATTATGCAGTTAACTAATTTCATTTTATTTTATTTTAATGTAGTGATTTAATGTCCTTTGTTATATTTCAAAATGTCCCATTTTAATCCATCATGTGGTAGTTTAACCGGCACCGGTATTAGTAACAGAATCCAGCAGTACTTCAGCGGACCAAAAGTAGACCGAACATTTTCTAAGACCGTTGACTGGTACACTGATATACGTTTCCAGGCTTCGTAAGATGTTTGACCGTTTATAATTATAGCTGCCTGCCAGAAAAGGAAAAATATCGCTGATAATAAACAAAAAATACATAAATATACATGAGCTAAAATTACAAACAGTCCAAAAGACATGGCACCTGTAATCACTTTCCAAAATGCTACGAAGATGACATAATCGAACAAATGTCCGGAAAACATTGGCATCGCTTCGTTAAGATACGACATTTGGAGATACAGCGCGAAAGTATTTCCCCATATAAGATACAAACAGAAGACAAAAAATGTTCGTTGATTGTGTAGTCCGATACAAGATCCCGTGAAAAAACAATGGTGGTCTCTTTTTAGAATACATTTTCCACACAAATTGCAGTGGTGGGATCTCGGGGGCGCGTCCACTTGACATATAGGGCATGTTTTCCACCCTGTGGGTGCTTCACTGTTGTTAGGAAAGTGCACTGCTTTCGATGATTTAGTCACATGATTTTTGACGTCGTAGTAGGTATAGTACCAGTTTCCGACAGTTTCAAAAAGCGTAAACAACACGAGAAGTTGACAGATTCGCTTCCTAACTACGTCGTCGTTGTATAGAGCAGGAATCAAAATCAATAACGATTCGATAAAAAGAGTTGCGGTCATGAAAGCAAAGAAACACATTCCTACTTGACTCGCAATCGATGGTTTTACCGTAAAATCTCGCTTCTGATAATGATCAGCTAGCTTCTCCTTCAGTGTAGCTGTTTTTCTTCGCTCCATTTCGAAAGGTAATGTGTATTCAAACAGTTTATTAGACTCCACCGTAAAGCCGTAGTCGAATTATTGAAATGTTCATCAGGTCCCGGCACGTGAAGTCCCTTACCTGGTCGTCATAGAAATGTAAACAACGCACAGGGAGAAGTCATTGAAGGCAAAATCGCCGAGCGTCTTGGAGTGTTTTTTGTTTGTTTGTTTGTTTTTTTAAATTAATATTAAACAAGGCAACTAGGTAATATATAAATACTATTATTAATCAAACATAGAAAATATTGATAGTCAAATTAGGAATAATTAATTTATATTTCAGTAATGTTTTGTGAAGTGTTTGCGATAACCGGTCGTCGCTGTGCTTGTGTGAACAAGTTGCTTTTCACGCATCGTTTATTCCACTATGATAATTATGATTCTAGATCAAAGCACATAGAGTTCGTTCATAATAATAATAACAATAATAAATGCTAAATACACCAAGAAAAAAATATGCAGATCGAGAGTTGTGCGGGCCATATTTTCTTTGGACAATTTTGAATCTTACTAATGAAATTTTAACATGTTTAATGTTCAGTCTACCTGGTCTTTTTTTTCTTCTGAAATCCTGGATAGGTCATTTGAATAAACACAGCATATATAAATGCATACATACACACAGAGAAACACAGAGAGCCATACAAACACTTACGTATTCATACATACATACTTAGAGACACACATATAGATACATACATATACAAATGTATATACGCATACACACATACATAGATTTACAAATATTGTATACACCCAAACACTTGGGTGTCATCAACCCTAGCTGCGGCATAGCATACACCGGAAGGAAATACACACGAATGCACGTTCGCCCCGTCTACGGATTAATGACAGATCGCTAATTTGGGAAGCTCTGAGTAGTTACATCTTTTTAGGTGCGCTCGTTTGTATTTCCTATTCCAATCAATTTGCAATACCTGGTTTATCAAAGGCTGTGCTGGGATATTCTGCCAATGGGAACGACGATCAATCTTCTTTCATCTAGATACACTCCTACTACAAACACTGAGCTTTTGGAACGTGTGTGTATGAGAGATTGCATTAAATGTGTTTCAAACGGTTGATTCATTGGCTGCGTATTCCGTATGACCTGCGGTTTGGGAATTATTATTTATCATTAAACAGTCTGTAATAAGCCTCCAATAAAATAAAATAAAATAAAATAAAATCGCTTTATTTCCCGAACATCTCAAAATTGATTGAGCACCAATTTTGTTAACTAAACAACAGTTTAATTGCCTTCTGCCATGTCATTAATTGCCTCTACAGCAATTTTTAAAAGGCAAACAAAGTTGTTAATGGTAATTTAAAACAGAACTTCCAGTAATTCGAAAAACATTCCTAAACGTTATGGTGTAAGAAATACCACGCGCCTCCTATAGATCACGTGATGATGCCAAGTAACCACACAGCTGTTAAGACGATATTCTACCACACTTCTTTTTTTTCCACCGTTTTTTTTTTTTTTTTTTTTTTTTTTACTTCGAATAAAGATCGTCTTCCGTGCTTTGATTCGCTGTCTCTAATAAGTCCACTGTTAGATATACACGTATTCGTACCTCCTCGTTTTCAATTCGGTTATCTAACAACGATGATGATATCAGTGAAATAGCGAAAAAGACGTTAGTTGTAAACTCGTGTTTTCATTCGCTAGACTCTTGCCCAGACATTTTTATTTATTTATCCACAAGACATTGAGGTAAAAAAAAAAAAAAAAAAAAAAATCTGTAGCTGGGATGAAAATTTATTTTTCTAACAATTTTATTGATAAGTTTTAAGATAAATTCCTGTTACTTGAAGGTAGTGTTATTTTATAATATCGGGGGACACTGGAAACGACATCGCACGCGCATTCCACGGAGAAGGGGGAGAGTTCTGTAGCGGGGAAAATGTCCCAGAAAAGATTCACAAACGCTAAAATTGTAATTCTCGGAGCCCCTAGAGTTGGAAAGACAGGTAAGAAATCTTATTTTAGGAATTTAAGTCTAAGTAAAAAATGTTCCGTTATCGTTGTATGGAAGACTACCGTAACTTGCTTACGCCACAGTATTACTGTAACATTATATTTGTAAGATTTGTACATTTTTGTTTACCGTTTTATTTTAAATAGGTATAATTATGTTAAAATTATGTACTTTCCTACTACTATTACTACTTAAGCAACAACGATCACTACTGCCACTGTTACTATATTCTGTGCTGTTACTACTACTACTATTACTGCTACTATTACAACTACTACTACTATTTCTATTACTATTACTACTACTACTACTACTACTACTACTACTACTACTACTACTATTTCTACTATTTCTACTACTACTACTACTACTACTACTACTACTATTACTACTGTTACTGTTGCTGCTGATGCTCCTGGTGTTGGTTTTACTGTTATTATATCCCTATTACATTCATACAAACTTACACATAATTATACATACATATACATACATACGGACAAACAAAAACGACAAAACGAACCGACAAAAAACCAACAACAAAAAAAACCAACAAAAAAAAAACACCAACAAAAACAAACAAACAAAACCACACACATAGACAAACGTAAAGTATTGTTGTTTGCCAAGTCATATTTATGTTCTCTGTAATAACAATTTAATAATAATAATAATAATAATAAAAATCGAATCAAAGTAAATTCCTATAATATCTGATAATAATCAAATAATATCACCTAACCAGAATAAATTTCTCATGATAAGAATTAAACTAATCAGAAATTCTGATACGAAGAAGACATTTGGAAGTTCATCATCTAACAAGTACAGCAAATTATACCACCAGAGAAAGTTAGACGTATCTAGTGATTCTCTTTAACTAAACATTCCAGTAACGCTTAAATAAATCTGAATTTAGAGACTGACTGAAACAAAGGTAGGTGTCTGTCAGTTCTAAATCAAATTCACACCAAATTGCTTCTACCAGTGTATAACGTGAAAATCTATTCTTAATCAAATACAGACCAAATTGTTTCTACCAGTGTATAATGTGTCTGTCTATTCTTAATCAAATACAGACCAAAATGCTTCTACTAACAAATGAACGAATACATGTTTAAAATTATCTTAGTACGTAGAAAGAAAAACGCAGATGTCACTCGAAGGGTTACTTTTATCACTTGGGATGTTTATGTTGACACTGCTACAATTAAGCAAGTAAAGTTGTTTTATGCTGAGATTGCCACAAATAATCAAGTATATTACACAATTTAGAAAGTGGGCTTGTTTTATAATGATACTGATACAAACTGGTAAAGTATATGATAGGGAAATAATTCTGTAATACACGGAAGTGGCGTATTTATTTCCGTGTCATGATACAGATGATACACTGAGTTACTACAGAAATGCCAGGAGCTACATCATAATTTTATCACTAACAATGTCGCTGTACACGCCCATTTTATGTGCTGCCAGAATCAATATAAGGTAGCGGAAAATAATTTTTAAAAAGATAGAAAAACAGGGGAAAAAAATGGCTTGTTTTTGAGCAGATATGGCGGTGAAATATAACTATTGAAATAACAAGATACGCTGCCCTTTGTTTTAGTTTTATGTGTGCGTGCGTGCGTGATGGATGCTAGTAATTGAAATATGTGAATGTAAAAACGCATTAGGTTTGTAGGTATAAATGAATGACTATGGTTGGATGGATTGATAAATGTATGAAGAATGAATGACGGATGAATGGATGGGTGGACGACGGTCAAACAAACGGATAAAGTTGTGCATGAATAAATGTTTTTGTTATTGTGTAACTACCACAGATTTCAACGTTTTTAATTTATAATATTATATAACTATAATCCTACCGCGATTGTCGATATTATTACGATAGCTATCTTTGTTTACTCAGACATTCTTTTTCAAAACCTTTTATTTATTTATGTATCTATAATAGGAGATAGAGGATAAAAGATAACCAATAAATGTTTTTTATTTACACTTACATGTTTACAAAGTGGATGATTATCACAAATGAACGTTTATAGGGTTACCTGGCGTTTTTCATTGTTTATTTGTTCACTTCGCTTTAATTAACAAGTGTAGATTTCGTTTTCCGAGATCAGGAGAATAGAATGTGTTCATGTATGTGTGTGTGTTTGAAAGAGAGAAAACGAAAGTGTGTATGGGAGCGTGAGTGTGAGAGAGTGAGATAGTGAGATCAAAGGGATGGGGATTTTGTATGTATGCACAGTCCTTCGTAACACTAGAGCCATAAAAAAAAAAAATAAATAAAAAAAAAATAACGTCCTTAAACTAAAACGAAACCGATAAATCCAAAGAAGATAAAGAATAATTAAAGCTTTGAAGCTAACTTAAATTAATGCTTCGTCTTTTATTAGGGACTCTTGCATCAGAAAACTCGGTATTTTGCGATAAACAGAGAAATAAAATTAATCGGTTTAGACCAGATATCGTTAATAGCCTGAACACGTAGGAAACAGAAATGACCGTATTCTTAAATAAATAAATCTACCAGAGTTTTGTGTGGACACTTAAAATAAATCTGTAACAGCTATAAACAGCCAACCAAATAAATAAATAAATAATTGAATACATATTCATAGTAATTTAACACCAAAACAACTATACAATCACTGAATTGATATCTTATCCCCTAAAAATGCTGTTAGTCCGTATAGCTGATAATTTAATTAAGACGAATATTTCACTAGCTCAAATGTCAGAACGCAAGCAAACGCGATTATTTCTCTGATAACCTGCTTATCAACGAGTTTATTAAAAGTTATTTATGTTTTTTAGGTATGTTTATCCAATGATTTAAAAGTAAGTTAACATCTATATTTAGCTGGAAAGCAGTTCAAGGGAATGTAAAACAGTAAACAGTATTAAACAACACAACTGTACGTGAAAGCAACTTTATGCTTTTATTATTATTATTATTATTATTATTATTATGTTACTGTTGTTATTGTTGTTGTTGTTGTTACATATATCATCATCAGCAGCAGCATGACAATCATTGTTACAGGCGTACATCGGGGTGGGGGGGCCTCCAAAATTCGTGCAAAACAAGAAGAAATTGGTCCTGTGTTGTTTTTCATTTCAGTGAAAAATTTCAGGCAAATCAGCCTGTTTGCCCTTCCCTCTTAACCAAAGAGTCCCCGTTATTATTACTCATCTCTTTAACAAGCTGACAGACACGTATTTCATTCTTCACTGCTTGCTAATTTTAAACACTTCTCAGCCCATGAAAATGGCTGAAACCAACAGCGCGGTGACTATACTAATAGAACTGCATTAATAGTGTGGTTATTTTATTTTTTAAATCTTTGTCAATGACATTAACAATACGCTTCAATGCAATAATAATGATAATAATAATAAGAAGAAGAAGAAGAAGAAGAAGAAGAAAATGAGAGGAAAAAAATTAATAAAAATAATAACTATAAATATTACTACTCTATTACTATTACTACCACTACCACCACTATTATAAATAAATAAAGAAATAAAATTAAAGAAATTATTATGCTTTGTATTTTAAGTTTTTGTGGAATCACACAAAAAAAATAATTTTATTTAAGACATTATGACGGTATTTTACTAAGCCGATACAAAGAATTTCATTTCTCAACCGAAAACTGTCAGTGGTTTCTGCATGCTTTGGACTTGGATTGAAGAGGATGTTAGGTCCAGCTCCTGTTTAACTGGAGAAGGTTCATTACCGTCATCGTCGTCGTCATCATCGTCGTCATCTCCACAATCGCATCATTATTACTGTCGCTGTCATTGTTGTGACTGATGTTGTTGTTGTTGTTGTTGTTATAAAGTATTTTTTTATATTTTTTTTATTATATTATTGTAATCGGTTCATTATAATTTACTTACTTGTATATTTCAAAGCTTATTTCTTTTTTCTTTCAGTTTCTTTTCTTTTCTTCTTTTTTTTTTTTTTTTTTTCTGTCTTTTAATTTTATTATCGGCTTCAGATGAGAATCAAAAACAATCGGAACTATTTTTAAAACCACCAATTATTACGAGAACACAGCTCACCTCTTTCACTATGAAAACATTCCAATGAATTAAGTACTAACTAGTATGTTAAAGCGATCTGACGGGAACAAAGACGAGTTCTGCGACGGACACGCCCGCTGACCTGTCAGAAAGCGTGCATGTCGTACACGTGCTTCACAACAGCTTGCTCAGATTAGCACGTTAAATTATTTTCAAGGTTCAAGGGACCAAGACGGTGAATGAAACTTGGGAAGAAACATTTCGGGTCCTTTGGGGTTTTTCGTTTGCTGCATTTTTAGATGACTGCATCGTTTTAAGTATAGAATGCTTGTATAATATCACATATACTATTTGAATTCAAAAAAAAATTCTACCAGTTGTACGTATTGTATTGTATGGTATATTATGATTAAGGATTTATAAAACAAAATCTTCCGATTGAAAACAGCAGTATAATTGAGGACGCTTCGGCAGGCTTTGATCCAGATACGAAAACAGAAAAAAGGCTGTAACTGTAAGTATCAAGATGAAATTAATTTAATTTAAAAATGAAAAATACAATAAAATCGGTTAATTAAAATACAGGAACCATGCTAAGGGGTGTACTGCCAAAGCGACCCGCCCTAACACCTATAAATTCATTGATACTACGTCGTTGTTATCAGACACGACGTTAAAGCACATGGAGGTATAAATGTTTACTTGGCTAATATTTATAGCGTGCGATAACAACTCAGACATTTTACACGCGAGAAAAAAAATCAATGCGAAATACATGAGAAAGCGAATGTTTTTGTAAATAGTTCTGTCGTTTACTACATGGCATCCACTTAACAAAGAAAGAAGAGCGATAGAAAAACGAATGAAGGAAAGAAAACAAAAAGAGAAAAGATAGTGATGACGTTTGGAAGGGTGGGCTGAAGAGTGATTTGAAATATCAGGGAAAGGAAAAAAAAAAAAAAAAAAAAAAAAAACTCCAAAAAACCCCAAAACAAACAAACAAACAAAACTTTACGATAATGTTTTTGTGAGACTTGTGCAAATAGTATTACAGTTGTTGTTCCAAAGACATTTCGTTGCCGTGGTAAAGTTACTGAAGGTTCATATAATTAAACACACACACACACACACACACACACACACACACACACACACACACACACACACACACACACACACACACACACACACACACGTGTATAATAGATAGATACTTAACAATCGTACAACTCGATTTTCTATATCTTTCTTAGTATCATTCTCTGTCTTTCTCTTTTCACTCCACTGTTTTCGTTCTCTCACACACATACATTTCTGCATGATTATATATCTGACTTCCACTTTCACACAAAAAAGCGAAACACAGACAGCCACCCCACACATACACAGGAATAAACATCCACACAAACAAACATACATACATACATACATACATACATACATACATACATACATACATACATACATACATACATACATACATACATATATATATAAATACATACATATTTATATATATATATTACAGATATACTAAAACATAAAAATGTAGTTATCACTGGAAACATAAACATTTAGTAAACGTTTAAATGTGTTTGGCGCCGGGGTATGACATAAACTCTGTTATTACACCATTTCATTATATTTGTGTATGGTATTAACAAACATTTTTCTATTCCTGACCACCATACAGTTAACTCTACAAACACAGATGTACAAAAACGATATGTCATAACTATAACCGATATTACAAACAAAACAGACAAGGCACATATAATGTATATTTTTGTCTTTATAATACAACATAGATTTCAGAAAAGCTCTTTGAATCGGCAATTCAGATAGTTATTACAAACATGTTTGTGTCATCTCAGAGTACAAGTAAATGTTTTCTGATCAATCAGATTATGAGAATGCTTTGTCTGATGTTTTTGTTAATGCTTATATTGTTAGTGTTTTCGATTTATTAGTGTTTTTTATGTTAGTGTTAGAGTTTTTGTTTTGGTGTTAATGTTAATGTCAGTGATAGTGTTAGCGTTGGTTTTGCTTTTAATGTTAATGTTAATGTAGTGCTAGTATTAATGCTTGGGTTATAGTTTAACTGTTAGTTTTCGTGTAGTGTTAGTATTAGAACTAGTATTATTGTTATTGTTAGCGTTAGTGTTAGTCCCTTTAACAGTTAGAATGACAAAAGTACAATCGTCACTGAAGACTACTTCAGTTACTACTACTACTACTACTGTTGGTACTACTGCTACTGCTATTGCTACTAGTACTATTAGTCCTACAAAAACTACTACTATTACATCCTCTACTATACTTACTATTACTACTTTTACTGCTACTGCTGCTACTGTTACCATTCAAATCTGTTGTATCGATTACAACGTCCCACAATTTCCTGAACGAGTTATGGCATTTTAGATTTATCGAATCTGTACCCCCCAAAATTTTCAGGTCGTTGGTGTCAAGTAACTGGAATATATTTATTAGCTAACGTATTTCGTTTCTTCTTTCAGCGTTTGCTGTACGTTTCATCACACGAAGATATATTGGTGACTATGACGCTAATAAAGGTGAGTATCACCTCAGACAATACAGTAAAGTTTCTGACTTCCACCTGACGTATATATATTGAATTACTTAAACCGTTCTAAGAACGTAGAACCAGTGACGCAGATTTTAAACCCAGTAGATAGAGTTCGGTACCCCCTTACAGAATCCTGTCAGTAAAATATAGAAATAGCAACCCACTGAGTCTCAGTTGTTCTGTAAAAGGCTAACACGTTGTTCGGAGAATCAACCTATGCTCCTGAAATGCACATCCATGTCGATAAATCCGGAAAATGTAAGAACACTTTACATGATTAATTTATTGAACTAGTTGGAGGACAAGTTTTGAATCCGTCCACAATTATTGTTGTATTTTTTTTTTTTTTTTTTTTTTTTTTTTTCTTTTTCAGGGTATAATAGGAAATGAGTTAAAACACGACAATAATTTAGTTACACTGCATATTAATACAATTTGTCGTTTTTAAACGGTGAAGAAAACGCAGGGAATCGATTTCTCACTACTTTTTAGTTTCCAATTTTATGTCCAATCTGTACAAGTGTGGAGTTAGAGAAGTTTAGGCTATTAGCTAACTTCTTACACGTTTCTAGCAATTAAAATTAATTTGTTTATTTCATAATTCACTCAGCTGTCATAAACAACACATCTATTAAGTTAAAAAAAAAAAAAAAAAAAAAAAAATCGGTTATTCTTTATTGAATTAACTGTCTTCCAAGACGGCATATGCCGTACGCTAGCAAGCTAGCTAGATAGTTAGTGATCTCAGTCCAGCGAACCTTAGCTTATCCCTAGTTTCCATAACCGTTTCTAAAAAATTTACATTCAAAGAAACAAAATCGTTGTATGATCATACTATTGTGTCATAACTAGAAACGCTCCACTGCCCCTTCAGCACTTTATAATCACAACGTCTATTTTGTTTTGATGTAAGCGACATGTGTTTTACACGTGAACTCGACATCTATCATCAAACATGTCAAGCTCATTTGCCAACAAAAATCTGCACGAGAAGTTCGTGAGTAACGGGAATACTCACGAACTGAATTTTCTTCGACTGATTACGTAAACGATAGTGTCGCCTCCTGGCACTGATTTAAGCTGTGCATGTAAGTTTTCTGTAGATTTTGGGAAGATTTCTACGTAGTTTCAACTTGTATCATCATTATCAAGGTCCTGCTCTTTCAACTGACAGATATAGACAAATGTTTCTTGTCTAGATGTTAATATGAAATGGTGATAGTATCTAACGTAACCCTTTCGCCTTCAAATTCACTGCTTTTTGAATATTTATGTACCTTCTTTAAAAGCTTTCTCTTCCAATAAGCTGAGTATATAGGTTATTGCCCTAGCATTTTACTACAGGTATACGACTGGTTGTCCGGAACCTCTTTTAGACCGGATAAAATTAGGTTTTGGACCAATGGTTCCGGAAAATCGACAACGTACAATATCACTTCAGTAGCTGTAATAAAAACTACTTCAAAAACTTTCAGATTATAACACCTCTGAAAGAATAACACCTCAGTGTAATTATATTAGTATTAATGTCGTTAGAAATCATGATTTTGTAATGACGAAGAAGATAATGCTTCATCATTATTACTTTTGTTAATGCAGTGGTACCTTGACTTACGAGTTTTCCGAGTTACGGCCGATTTGTTGCTTTGAGTGGCGAGCCAAAATCCGAGTTACGAGCGAGCTTCAAATACGCCGCCACTAGTTGACGCAATGAACAACACAACAGCCGCCCAGCATCCCGCGTCTCGGTCGTTTACTTCACGTGGTTATCTAGCCGTGGAAGCATCTCTGTTGTGTTGTTCACGCGTTTTGTGCATTATTTTGCCAAATTTCCATGGTTCCTAAGAAAATGAGTGCAAAGGACAGTGCTGAGAGGAAGAAGCGGATGATGTCCATTGAATTAAAGTATGAAATCACAGAAAAACACGAGCGAGGTGTGCATGTAGTCAACATGGCTAGGCAGTACGGGCTTAGTACTTCTACGATATGTACAATACTGAAGCAGAAGGAGTCGATAAAGGCTGTCACTCCAGCCACAGGCATTAAAATATTTTCTAAGCTGCGGACCTCTGTCCATGAAAAGATGGAGAAACCCTAACTCTGTACACTTTACAAAACCAATTTATTTCTTTCTATTCTCTTTTATTTTGTTTTTATACAATATTTCTCGTTTATAAATACATTTTTCTTATTAAAAACAAGTTACAAAAAATTGGGTTGGTTTTTTTGGGGGGGCTGGAACGGATTAATGGTATTTCAGTTAATTTCAGTTGGGACAATTGATTTTATATATGAGCAAACAGTTACGAGCTCGGCCACGGAACGAATTAAACTCGAAAGTCAAGGTACCACTGTATATCCTTTTTAAGTCTATACATTATTATACGGAAGAATGCACATAGCATGAGTTTAAACAAATAAATATTACATCTGAAGCCGTTGATAACTTAGATTAAATAACAAACTTCTATATATTTTGATTTATTTTAAAGAAAATCTGGTAAAACATTTCCTAAAGAAATGATGAAGTACTCACTCAGATGAAACTAGATATTGTATTTCATAAATTCTGGAGATTGATGCATGGAGGCCTACATTTTACTGCAATCTGAAAAACGGTAAAAAAATTATTATTTTTGGAAATACATTGCTCTCATTCTTATCACGTGAACGAGAACTGTATAAGATTACAATTTGTAAATAATAAAAACAGACACATAGCGATACTTGTTTTGACGGATGAACGGACAACTGGACGAGTTAATGAACAGATGCATTCGTATTACAGAGAAATACAGACACAGATAGACCG